>JAPKLW010002410.1:51568-85137 GCA_026898455.1 Plectranthus barbatus
GTTTCCGCAGAGAAATCGGATTGCGTGGTTGAATTGGATTTTGGAATTCAAACACAAAAGATCGGTACAAAGACGACGGAATTACGGTAATCTCTCAATCCACAATTATGTATTAAATTCATAGGAGCATGCTAGGTTTTTGAGAAATTTAATTGTGAGCAATATCCATAGATCGATCCGGTTCAGTTAGGTTTTGGTGATTCGGTTCACGTAAAAACCCTACATGTACGTTCAATTTCACTTTTCAACAACAAATTATAAATCAATGGAGTGAATTGTGTTGGTGTAGTTAGCATAAATTCCATGGAGCAGTAGATGGGTATGGGTGAAGATGACTGTGGACTCGCCTAATGGAGCAGATGATTCCTTCGTATGAGCCATCCTCTACAAGATTACTGATGACCAATTTGTTTTCGAAGACGAGTTGAGGTTGAGAGAAATGGTGAAATTTGCCTGCACCTCCACCAATCATCACTAAGGGATAAGGGGTCAGCCTCTCTCTCTCTCTCTCTCGTACCATATTAGAACAAAATTTCGAAAAAAATGTAACGTGATATGGAATAGAATTATGGAGGAGATATATTAGGAATCAGTTATGGTATTATTAAACTGCAAAAAAAATCTTACTATAATACCCTTTGATTCATTTAAATAAGGAGAATAAAATTTTTAAATAAATTGTATAGATTAATCACAACCATCCAAATTTAAAAATTAATGGCTCATATTAAGTCTTATCTCTTATATGTGATGTGATTCACATATGATTACAACTCTACAACAGAAACATAAAATACAGAAAGGAAATAGCAAACATATTTGCACTAATCTTTATCCACATCTTGCATATCCTTAATACAACGACACAGATAGGGTAGAGACGATGCGCATAATAGTGTTTATTTATGTATTAGTTTGTGTGATTTGATTTAATTTCTTGTTTACTTGTTGTGGATTAAGAATTTGTATGAGAATGTTAGAGTTTGATGAATGCAATTTGTATCAGTTGGAGTACAGTCTTGTTGAAGTATAGTCTCAATATCTAGCTCAAAAAGTAGTTTGCTAGTGGGACGATGAGACTAGGGATCAATATAACTATAGGTCGAAAGATTTGGGTTGACTGTAGGTATACATGAGCACGTCGATAGAAGCATGTCGACAGGAGTTGGTCGACAGGACTGTGGGTCTATCACAGTGGGTCGATGAAAGTGGGTCGAAGTCAGAGCAGGTCTAAAATTGGAGAACTGCAAGAGCTGCTGGATATGGAACAAATATGGTGTATCTAGATTCCTAGCATGGCGAGATTTAGCCATATCTTTTAGGATCTAGATAGATAGTTATCTATATGATATAGATTAGTATATATATATATATATATATATATAATATCTTTACCATATCAGGGTAGATTTCTCTTGTGTATCTAGTAACCTCTACCTATAAATAACCCCCTACTCCCCATCATTAGAGTTGTTCATTATTTTATATTCTCTCCACCGTAATAAAATCTTTACCGCGAGGCTTGAAGAGTGGGCGTAGAGCTTACACTCGAACCGCTATAATTATTTATGTCATTTTATATTTATGTTTGTTATTTGTATCTGTAATCGCTTCAATCCACAATAAATTGGTGTCGTGAACATGGATAGAAGGATTGCTATGGATTCAGCCAAGTTCAAGGTGGAGCGCTTCACGGGATCGAATGACTTTGGTTTGTGGAAGGTGAAGATGCAAGCGTTGTTCATGCAGCATGGCTTGGACGGTGCCTTGAAGGGAGAGGCTGGGTTACCTGACATGATGATGGAGCAACAGAAGAAAGATACACTGGAAAAGGCGCACAGTGCGCTGATTCTGAGTCTCGGTGTTGAGGAAGGTGTCGAAGGAGAAGATGGCGACAAAAATATAGACTAAACTTAAATCCCCATACATGATGAAATCCCTAGCAAATCGGCTCTATCTTAAACAAGCTCTATATTCGTTTAAGATGCAAGAGGAAAAATTAATAAATAAGTGGCTCAACTAATTCAATAAATTCATCCTCGATCTAGCAAATATCGATGTAGTGATAGGTGATGAGGATCAAGCGTTGATGTTGTTAATTTCACTGCCAAAGAGCTATTTGAATTTCAAGGAAGCCTTACTTTATGAGAGAGTCATTGACCCTGGATGAGGTTCAATTTGCGCTAAGTTTGATGGAGATAAATGAGAAGAACGAGGAGCGTGAGAGCTCTCATGGAGAAGGACTAGTGGCTTGAGTGGCTTATGTTGCTCGAGGGGGACCTGAGAGGAGGAGTTCGAATAAGAATAAGAGGTACTCCAGGTTTAGGTCGAAAACTAGTTCGAAGGTGAGGTGCTACTTCTGCCAGAAGGAGGGACACTTTAAAGAGATTGCCTAGAGAGGTCGAAGAAGCTCGAGCAGCAAGCGGATGTAGCACTAGCTGATCATGAACATGACTCTGGAGAGGCACTGGTGATTTCAAAGGATAGCTCGGAGAGGAGTTGATCTTGGATTCCGGTTGTACATTCCACATGACACCAAATAAGATGTGGCTCAAGGGGTTTGAGGAGGTCGAGAACTCCAGTTTTCTACTGGGAAAAACAAGCCATGCAAGGTGGTAGGAATGAGATTGGTGAGAATAAAGATGCACGATAATAGAGAAAGATTACTTCAAGGTGTAAACTATGTTGTGGAGCTTAAGAGGAACTTGATTTCTCTGGGGATGCTCGATGAACTGGATTACACAATCAAGATGGAAGCTGGGACGTTGAAGGTATGTAGAGGATCCTTGGTCTTGATGAAAGGAGTTCGAAGAAATGGAGTTTACACTCTGATGCGGAGCACATTGATCGTGTAGCTTCGATTGTGACTATTGACAAGTAAGTACTGTGGCACATGAGACTTGGTCACGTTAGTGAGAGGGGTCTATATGAGTTATTGAAGCAAGATCTGTTGCTCGTAGATAAAATCAAAGAGCTCGAATTCTATGAGAATTGCATCTTTGGGAAGTTTCACCGGGTGAAGTTCAGAGTAGCCAAGTAGGTCGATAGAGAGCTCCAAAAACTCTGGACTATATCCACTCAGATTTGTGGGGACCTTCAAGAACCAGTTCAAATGGAGGTGCGAGGTACTTCATGAGCCTCATTCATGATCACTTAAGAAAGGTGTGGGTCTACATCTTGAAGAACAAGAGTGATGCTCTAGAGACCTTCAAGAAGTGAAAGGTATTGATTGAAAATCAGTATCTCCAGTATCCACTACCCAAGAATGAGTAGAAATCGATGCAAAACATGTTTCCATTATAAATGAAAATGACGTACAATGTCCTTTACTTCCACATGCTTTCTCGCTTGAAGTGACAACAACCATCTTCATCTCCCTTGACCTCCTTTCACATCTTCTTCGATCAATCAGATTTCTGTACTAGTCATTAACCACATTTTTCAATGTGTTCAGACTATGCACAAAATCTGATAACTCAGAATACCATGAAGGTACGAAAGATTGTTCCGCCAAGAGATTAGTAAGCAACTTTTTTAAAGTATACTCACTTCTCCTAGCAACATCTTTCATAAAGTCATAGAAAGAACGTGGTGATGAGTTCAGGATTATATCGATCTTGGCCCGATCGCTGATACATCCACCACTATGTGTGAACCAATTCCTGGTGTTATCCATCATCATCACATGTAATGTCACTGAACTACCCTCAACCATTCTCTTGCAAACAAGATCTTTTACAGATCACAACTGATAGTCTGCTCCACTTTGCCATACGTAGCTACCAAGTCCTTCCAAATTTCAACAAAGCTACAATAGCCTATGTACTTGAGTTTCAACTCTCTAAACATGTTATCCAAGATTAACTTGTAAGTAAAATCTTCAGATCCCACCCATCTGTCATAAAATTGCTTCTAACGTCTAGAAACTCTTTGGTAACGCAGTGCAAGTGGCTTCATAGTGAGAACAAACATATGTTGCTTAGACAGGAGGATATATTTAATGTAGTTTCTCCACTCAGGAAAGTTTGGAACAGTTAAGGGATTGAGAGCAAGAATGTGATCAATAGTAGACATAGACATATCTGAAACAAATAAATAATCTTAAATAAGAACAAACATGCAGAACATTCAAAAACAAATGCGTTGAAAACCTCTTGATAAATAAAATACAAATGTTTTCCACTAATAGCCTAAGAGTTCCCACCGCAAGCTACACTCGTAGACGTTTACGATGTCACCCTCAACCAAACTGCGGGTTTTAAGCCCCAATCCTTTAATTTCATACTATGTCAGGAATCCTTAGACACATGAAACTAATAATTAGTGTAAGACCTTAGACCAAGCCATCTCTCAAGAACAAGGAAGCAACAACTGCATTATATTCTAAGATGCTTCTAAGCACTTAACCAAAAATTTAGCTTCAGCCAAAAGAGACAGTTTGGCATGGCACATAACCACACCGCACGACCCTTAAAGCCTTTGTTATCTATAATTTAAATCAATCCTAGAATACTTATGAGAAAAGAATTACGCAAGCTACACTCATAGATGTTTATGCAAAATCCTCCCACTAATCACTTGATTTAAATTGTTTATCTAGAAATCCCAACAACTGCAACCCATGCACCTCTGGAAATTAGCAAGCAACACTCGTAGACGTTTACTAAGACGGAAGATACACTTACAACCTAGGATCACTTTGTGGAGGTCTATTGATTTTAATTAAAAGAATCCTCTTAGTATTTTTTATTCAAAAGGTTTCTTAAATGCGCACATAAATAATTTCATTGTCATTATATTCTTCCAAATTCTTGCATGTAATTAAACAAGCCCAAAAATTCAAAAATATAATCCAACAAGAAATTAATCACATAAGCATGCTATTAAAAGCTGTAAATAATAAAGCTGTAAAACATGCTTTCCTATTATCTACACATGCTTATTGCGCAGTTAATAAATCACACATCATACGAGAGCAATTAAGACAAACAAAAATTCCTCGTAGCCCCAGTTACAGGAAAATAAAATCCTATCTATTACAATATTTGAAATTTAAAATTTGAATTTGAATAACTCCAAATCCTTTTCAAATCTTCCACAAATCTTCCAGGGCCTTGAAATCCTCAACCAGCAAATCTTTTTGGATCTAGGGCTTTGTGATTTGAAAATTGGTCCCACAATCCAACTGCAAAACCTAGGGTTTTCATCGAATCGCACCAACCATCAAATCACGAACCACCGTCGTAGTAGCAGCAGCAGTCGCCGGCCGACAGCCATCGCCACCGCCGCCCAGACTGGCCGCGTGCACGCCGCCGTGCGTGGCTACCGCCTGCCTGTGTGGCTACACCGCCGCGTTGCGCACTGCGCCACCGCTGTTGCATCACCCGCGGCCACACGCCACGGCAGGCCGTCTGCTTGGCGTCGTGCGCCGCCGCCCTGCGCTACTACGTTGCAGCTGCATGTCGTGTGCGGCCACCGTCGCCTCGCCGTTCTCCGTCTTCGTTCTTCGACCCGTACAAATTACAAATTTGAAAATAAAAAATTACAATAGACTATGTTATTAAAATTTTTCCTATCAAATTTAATCACAAATTTTCTCATGATTTTACAAAAATGATTTAATCCAAACACGGATAAATCACTGCGGATTAAATTGTACGGGTTGCTACGAGGAACAAAAACCAAACCATCCACAGCAATTCAAAAATCCATACATGCATAATCAAAAAATTGCTCATCCAACAGAGCCATGAATACGAGACCAGGCTCTGATACCAATTGTAGGGATTTACAGGCAAACCGAACCGCCAAATCCAAATAAGTCGGACCGTTCATGGATATTGAGAACAATTAAAACATACGATTAACGCTAGCATGCTCCTGTGAATTAAATGCAGTGGATTATCGAGTTTACCTTAACTCCGTAGTCTTAGATCCGATCTTTTGCATTTGAATTACAATCCCTCGATTCAACCACGAAAATTAATTAAATCTGCGGAAACAGAAATTAGACAAATCCAATTTGTAGATTTAATTAAATAAAAGAGAAGAAAGGAATAATATGTTCTCCAGATTAGGCCTTCAGATCTGTATCCTATTACTGTTCAATCCTGCTACTGGTGAGGATTCCACAGAACTGTGAATGTGTACGCTAGAGTCAAAAGCTTTGTCTCCCAAACACACTGGAGGCGCCACCCCTCTCTCTCTCCACCTAGGGTTTCTTTGATTTTGAACTGGACTTCTAGGGTTTTAGAGAGAGGACTGTCTATTTATAGACCTAGGATTGCAAACCATAATGGGCTACTGGGCTCTATTCAGCATATTTAATTGGGCCACACCTAGAACCTAATGAAAATAATAAAGTGGGCTTAATAATTAATGAATTCCCATGTCCACAACCTAGGACACAATTAATTACTCCCTCCATTCCGATTATATAGTCCAGTTTGATCTTGCACGTTTGTCAAAATTATTTAATATTTAAACAAACTTCCAATATTACCCTTATTTAAAGCATTAATTAACCTCTCATTTTCATAATATTACATTTAATATAATAATTTTCCAAGATTATTCAGGGATCTAATGGTAAATGACCATATAAAAATAATACCAAATATAAAAATTGGACTATATAATTGAAACACCCTAAAATAGTAACACGGACTATATAATCGGAATGTAGGGAGTAATTAATATTAATTCTTTTTCACCATAGAATTAATACTTACTTACCCCTTTCTTACCACGTTATGAGAACGAGCTGCATTTACTTGACAATCCTCATATTTAAGGTTACTGGACATTCACTAACTAATCGGAGCTTCTGACAAGCTCATTCCACAGTTAATTAATATCTTATTTAGTACCACTCAAACCTTATCACTTGTGCTTGAACTTAATTAGCCTGCAGAACTGTAGCACAATGATGTTATTGAGCTCCTCAGGGAATGTCCCCATCCTATTACTCGGATATGGTAACCTAATTCCAGTCTCAGGTTGTAATTCACGAACTGATGTTACCCAAGATGCGGGTATACGAGTATGTTACTCAGGCTCTCCACCATGTCAAGTCAATGCAATAGTTAACCCGTGCATAACTTTGAACCTTCGTTAGGGTTTGGACTCAATCAAGATCGAGATCTTGTATTCTCTGATGTCAAACAGCATAATACATCTCATCGTGGTCCAATCAATACGCAACCGCACGTACCAGCATATCAAGTAATCAAGATAGATTACTTCTTTCCGACTATGTTGCAGCCTACACTGACAGACTTATCCTTGTATGCTGTCTTGGCTGTGATAATATTTATATCTCACTAGGTCAAGTGATCATACTGTCTTCTGCAATCTACAACACGCAGTATGATCGTCCCTATCGGTGAGATAAGAGGATACCACTGTTACTCGCATGTAAATTTGTTTAACAGATAGGAAATACTGTTGAATGTATGCTCATCATAATAAATGCTTTCTGTATACAAAACCCAACAGCATCCACACAGAATGTGGTGTGTGTGTGTGCATTTGTTTGTGAAAATCATATATAGTCCCCACATACAACAACTCTTGAAAAGTTTTGTACGTACTTCGTAAATTTTGCCAACCACCAATAGTTTTGAAAAGATTAGTTATTTCATCGAGGGGTTCATTCTCAAAGAAAAGTTGGACCGGGAAGAGGAGCTATTGCCCACAGATTACATGCCAGTAATGAGGCATCGTCAACCTCCGGTGGATATTAAGCGTCCAAGATATCTGAAGGGAAAAAGGAACGTGGACCCAAATGACCCTATTTCTGAGGAAGAAGATCATGATGAAGGGGATTTCATTCCTCAATCGGCTATCCCGATGACTAAGGAAGAGATTGAAGAGGCTAGAAAGAAGGCTGATATAGAAGCCTTATTTCAAGAATTGGAGAAACTGTCAGACCTTACCAAGTTAGATCTTGTGGTTGAGCCACCTACAAAAGGGAGGACCCCTGTGAAGCCACCACCGAAGAAGAAGCAAAAGTTTGCTAAGGTGATTGCAGAAGAAACCACCACCAGAAAGGGCAGGGATGATTCCTTCCGAGGATCAACTGTGCAGGTTCAGATGCCAACCATTATTTCAACTTTTGGATGTCCATCATCGTACCAATCTCTGATATTCCCGCTATTAAACCAACTAAAATGACCACGAAGAGAAGGTTGTTGATCGTGGCCAAAAAGTAATCACGAAAGAAGACCAGGTTAGAAAAGGAGATGGAGAAAAGGCAGGGAGTGAAAGAGCTCAAGAAGACAATGCAAGAGATTACCTTCCAGCAGCGTGATGCAAACCATGAACAAATCAAGGCTGCTGCTGAGGAGCATGCTAAAAAGAAGAAACAGGAGTTGGAGCAGGCAACTAAACAAGCAGGAAAAAGAGAAGGTTGCTGAAACTGTAAAAGAGCCAACTGCTATGAAGGAGCCGACCCCGTTGCAAAAGATAAAGGTAAAGGCAAAATGGTTGTAGAGAAAATAGAATAGCTGATCAATCCCGATACTATCTCAGATAAGGATTCTCAAAAAATGTTATCTTCTGGAGTTTTCAACGATCTTACTGATGTATCAACTACTGGAAGAAGCGGTGTTTTTATAGGAGGACCGATTCCTGCGCAAGGTGAAGGGAGTCATGTTCCTCAGGTTGCGACACCCACTGTTGTGCAAGGTGGTAGCAGTGGTGCTGGGAGTGATGCAGAAGAGCAAGTTATTTAGAATGTTGAAGTCGTGCTGAGCAGACTACCACGCAAGGAAGAGGTAGCACAGATAAGAATGCTGAGTAAATTGCTAGGCAGACCACTGCGCAAGGAGATAGTGGTTCTACTAAGGATGCTGAAATTGTTAATCAGCAAGCTGTGCTACGCAAGAGGAATGCAAAGCTGCTGAGAAAGGTGTTATTGAAGAGCATCCATGCAAGGCAAAGGTGGTATTGCTAAAAGTTCTGAAAATGAACATGTGTAGGAGAAAGTGATTGTTGCGGATGAGAAGTGGTTGTTGAGCAAGTTTTCACGAAAGGTGGAGACAATGCTGCTGACATTTTTGGAGCTGAGATTAATTAGATAGTAGAGCAACAGGCTGCTGATCATAAAAAGAAAGATGCTGAAGCAGTGGTTGCTAAGAAGCCGGACGATACCAAGAAAGTTGTTGTATCCAAGCTCAAATCCAATGCTGAGTATGATCATCATATTCTTAACTGCATTTATTCTAATGTTCTTGGCATTGTCATGTCCGAAGATCTGTAGGCATCGTTAGCAAGCTTCGGGAAATCTCTGGGAATTGTTGTTGAATCATAAGAGCGGGCGACCACCCTGGAAAAACTTGCGGAAGACCTGAAGAAGAAGGTAAACAAACGAAATGAGAAGTACCTGCGAGATCTAGGACTTGACCCTGCTAAAGTCTCAGGATGGGAAAATGTTATAGATTCATAAAAGCTTCTCAAAGAAACAATCGATTCGTTGTGGCAAAAGCGTGATGTTCCACCTACCCCCAAAGAATCTAGCATATCCTTGGATACTATTCCAAGTGCCATTAATAGGGAGGACGTTGACATGTCTACTTAATCAGAGGTTGAGCAAACCACGGTGGTTGCTGAGGACAAAGGGAAACGGAAGCAAGTATGGGTGGAAGATGCTCTGAGAGTGCCACTTGCTGGAGAACCACATCGTCAATTCTGAGCATGGCGCATTGCTCAATGGTGTCCAGCAATGACTGTGACCGATGAAGAAAATGCTGATCTGATTCCATGGGATAATGACATTGCTATTTACATAGAAGCCTGATTGTCCGAGGAGTTTGCTACCACATATGCGGAAGAATTTCAAGTTGAATTTGATGATGTTGATACATTTGATGAATCTGATTATAATTCTTTTCTTAGAAGGAATTTCTTAGGTGGAGGCGCTTAGACTTTGCTACCCATGAGCTCAATTATGAAGACCGATCAATTCTAATGGCTCGCATGGGTTTAAATCATTGGAGGAGTGAGGAAGATTGGGCCGACGATTAGACAGATCAGACATCCAAGAGGCAAGTGTTGGAGAGAATAAGGAAGATCAAGGCACATCAGGCTGCAAGGAGAGATCGTTCTTTACCACCATCTGAGTATGCTCCGTTTGTTGAGGCTTCTCTTATGGAAATGTGATAAGATCTCCTGCAACGAGGAAGAAGGCTGCTGCAGATGCTGAGTTACTAGCTAGGTTGGTGAGAGAAGAGGAGGAGAAGAAGAAAGCAGAAGAGGAAAGGAGATTGGAGGAATATAGAGCTGAACTTCTCAATGTTGTAGCATGTAAACCGAAGAGGACGATTGTATATGAACTAAAACCGCCATCACCTGTTCCCAACATCGAATAGATAGATGATATGGTAGTGGTGGATGAATGATCGCTGTAAAAATTATACAAATTTAATATAATATAGCGATGCAAATAAATTAATAAACCCAAAGGTATGTCGAACCCACAGGGATAGTGCAACGAGATTATTTCATGTACTGGCATAGTTCATCTATTCTTTTTTTGAGCAAATCCAAATTTGAATAGGGTTTTTATTTTCCAAAACAAAAAAGACTTGGGAATAAAATTCAATAATAAAATGCACAGATCCCAGGGAAATCAATCAATCCAATTCAACATGCATAAACTATCAATCCAAACCCAAAATAATTATTAAGCTGGGAAATGTGATATTTTTTAGTTAATTCCTTTATTGGGCAATTGAAACATAAATTACTAGAAATGAATTTTACCTCTTGGCCTCAAGAACACAAACTAGTCAATTTCGATAAAGATACATATTTGAAAACCCTACAACTAATTCTTCTTTTCGAGATGGAAAACAGCTGTATCAAATTCTATTTTTCTATTATTAATTATCTCCTCTTGGTCTCAAATTAATAACTATAAATCTAATCAATTTTTCATCGCTCGATCCTTCAATTGAAAATAGATTATGGAGTGAAAAACATAAAATTTAACCAAGTTAATTAGGGTTTGGAATTAATTGGATTAACACATGCTAAAAAGGATTGTGAAACCCTAAAATATGTTAAGTGTTCTTGCCTAGCATATTAAAATCACACATTGAAATAAACATAAAATAACTTACTTGAGTCATTAAGGAAATATGAATCTTGAAGTACTTGAATGTCTTGAATCCGAAGCAACAATGAAAATAAAGAGTACTAAGAAAATAATGATAAAGGAGAGATTAAAAACTGAAATTAAAAACCTAATATTCGAGCATAACAAGTCCTATTTATAGGGGAAGAAATTAAATCTTCAAAAGGTAATGGCTTGGGAAGGAAATATCTCCAAATTGGGCAAAAATCTGCCTTTCTGGAGCTCGTGTCGATAAACAGGCTGCATTTCGACCGACACAGCTGCAAATCGACTTTACTTCAAAAATTTGTCCTCTATTTCAATTGACAGGGCCCTGTCAATCGATACAGAGGCTTCTGTGTCGCCCGAGATCTCTGCCTTTGACTCCTTCTGCGCAGTCTCACGGTTTTGGCCATAACTTGTGCTCCCAAACTCCGATTGACCCGATTCCAGTTGCGTTGGAAAGCTAACTAAAAAATCATTTTATTTATATACTCCATTAGCTCAGATTCCACGTGTGGAAGAATTCATGACTATTTCTTTGAACATAAACTGCTTTCGGTAGAGGTTTTCATTGATTTTGGCCTAAAACCTGCAAAATCTTACCATGACAAGCATAATATCCCCTATAAACATTTCATGCTCGATTATTAACTAAAAACTCAAGTAAATGAAAGAAATTAATAAGAAAACAACGTGATAACTGAGGCAAAATATGAGCTTATCAACCCCCCCCCCAACTTAAGCACTTGATTGTCCTCAATCAACAAAAGAATGAATCAATGGTTCAAGTAGAAGAGAAGTGCAATGCCTCACAAGATTCATCACAATCAAACTCGTAAATCCACAAAACATCAACACTTTGTAGAATCACAAAATCACTAAATTATGGAAGACTCATGCGGGAAGTGTTTTCCCTCATTCACTCAAGTGTCTAGGATAATATGAGATCACACAAGTAATGCAAATCAAGTTCTACCATAGGCTTGCAAATATTCTAAATCTCCACTGCAAATATGTGCACACAAGTCTAAGATCAAAAAGGACTTTATTCAAGGTTCTAATGTAGGCTTTTGGTGAAAGGTAGGAAAATATTTGGCCAACTGACTAAAATCAATTGAGTTGTACACCCTCAACCAATCTAAACCACCATCTATGGATATCCACCCATCTCCTATGATATTCAACATCAACCAAGCTCTTTCACTTATTTTTCTTTTTTTATTCTTTTCTTTTTCTCGCATCCTTTTATTTTCTTAATAATATTGTTTAAACATTTGAGCTTATAAGGTTTAATAAACACATAAACACATATTTTTTTTAGAGCCCAACCTTTCTATTGTTTTCACCCTTCAAATAATATCTTATTCTTTCTCAAACAACTCCCAACCCACTCTCATAGACAAGAGTTGATGCTCCTATCATTTTTCCAACTCATAGACAAAGAAAGAAAACACATAGGCTCAAAAGGGTTGACTAGGGACAAACGTTCAATTAGGACAGTGTATGGGATAATTAGGTTAAACAAAGATGGCCTAAAATCATTTCCTAAACTTGTGCACACTTACCAGTCTAGAAAAACAAAAACAAACAAAGCAAGTTCTGGAGATACCCAATAATGCAGACACACTCATAAACGAAATTAAGGCTCAATTCTCACACTTTGGACAATTTTTCTTCCATAGTAAACATCAAATCATCATCAAACATCATGCCTTTGTAAGTTTCAAAACTAGTAATCATGCGGTTTTCTACATTCATGGGCATACTCAACCACTATCACAAACAATGCATAATGAAGTCAATCAATTCAAATCTTGCCTTCTTGTTAGGGTTATCTCATAGCTTCGCAAGTATTCTCACATAATCACAATTTATTCAAACAATGCAACAAAATCATGCAAAAAAAAATTTAAACTATGCATAAATTTAAACAAACTGAAAGCTTAAAGTAAAAGGGATGAAATAGTTTCAACTCTAAGTCCTCCTTCCCCCAAACTTATTCAATTGACAAAGGGAATAAGTTTGAAAATCAGACTAGGAGTGAAACTATACCTCAATGTTGGTCTCATACACAAACTATTTATCCCTCGGAGGCTGCAGGATGCAAAAGATAGAATCTGGTGGTTGTTGGAACTCTGTGTCGATCGATAGGGGCCCTGTCGATTAACATAGAGCCTTCTTGTCGATGCAAGTGGTGGGTTGAATTGTGCTCCGTCGATCACCTCTGTGTCGATCGAGACAAAGCTCTGATTTATTTTTTAAAATAAAAATAGCACACAAAAATTAGAGAAAAATTAAAATGAAGCAAGTAAAATAATGGGTTACCTCCCATTTAGTGCCTTGGTTATCGTCGTGGCTCGACGATGATGATCCTTCACCAAGGAGGTCGGGTCCAAACTCATCGCCCCCTTGCATCGATCATGTAAACCATCCGATCTTGAATAACAGTGGTGTGCTCGGAAGAGGATGGTGTAATTGGCAATTTTGCCATCCCGTTTTCACGCTCCCATCAACCTCGGCAGCTTCTTCATCTTCCTCAATGGTAGAGATGTTATGGCAAGCTGCTTCCTTCAAACTCTTATCGATCACAAAGGTGATCATCTTAGCGTTCCCTCAGAGTGTAATCTCTCCGCCTCGGCAGTCTATCAAGACTCCACTCGTCCTCAAGAACTCCCTTCTAAGTATCAGAGGCATCTCTTGCTCTTCCTGCACTTCCAAAAAAATGAAATCAGTAGGGAAAATTAAATGGCCTACTCTAATCAAAACATCCTTAACTACTTCCTGTGGTCGAGAAATTGAGCGATCTGCCATTTAGAGAGTGATTGTGGTTGGCCTCATCTCGCCAATCTGTAACTTCTTGTAGACTAAGTAGGGCATCAAGTTGATACTTGCTCCAGTGTCACACAACACATTCCTGAACTCTCTCCCCCCAATCTCGATCGAAATGGAGAAGCACCCCGGATCGGATCTCTTCATCGGAACCTATTTCTGCAAAAGAAGACTGCATTGTTCATGAATAGAAATAATTTGATCATCAATTACCGACTTTTTCTCGCTCATCAGCTTCCTCAAGAACTTCATGTAGCCAAGAATCTTGCGGAGAGCCTCGATCAAATGAATGTTGATGTTGACCATCTTGAGATTCTCCACGAATCGAGGTAACTTTGAATCTTCCTTTTTCTTTGCAAATCTTTGGGGAAATGGCATTGGAGGAATTGGATCACCTTTCTTCTTTGAATTTTCAGCTCCATGTGGCCCCTATGTCAGTCAAGCTGCTTGTCTGTCGACTTTTGCTCCCTGTCCTTCATGTCGATCGATAGGGGGGTGTCAATCGACATGGTTGCATTCCCCCTGTCGGTCGAGCTGCTTGCCTGTTGACCTCAACTTCTCTGACTGTCCTCTGTGTTGACCGATAGAGGCTATGTGTCGTTCGAAATAGAGGCATCTTCTGCAGGAATTTCCTCTTTTTCATCCCCAAAATCATCATCGGGCATGCTAGGACCATCGTACCTCGTACCGGACCTTAAGGAAATGGCATTGACTTGTTTTGCCTTGTGAAGATTGACTTCTGTTGTGCTGGGGAGCTGGCAAGGCTTGTGTTGATTGCTCAAGGTAGTAGCAATCTAACTGAGCTGAGTGTCAAGCATCTGAAGGTGCTTCGTCATAAAAAGAGCTGGGGTCGCAGGTTCTCTTTTGGGGTCTTGTTCCCGATGTTGCATGTGGGTGGAAATATTCTTCACTTCGGTTTCCACCTTGCCAAACCTATTGTCGAAGCTTTTGATGAACTTCTCAAGGGTCTCCTCCGGCACGGACCTCATCTTTTCCACAATCTCTCCCCCAGCTCCAACACTGAACCCCGGTGGAGGACTTTCAGCTGCATAAGGGTTAGAATAAGAAAATCCGGGATGGTACTTAGCACTGTAATTGTACCCTTGATTGTTGGCTCGGTAGTTGTTGTTGTTGTAACCCCTATTGGCATAATTCACTTCAGCGGTATTGGAGGTGCTCGAACTGCCTCCTTGATAGATGTAGTCAGCCTCGATGGGAACGATGGTCGTGTTGGGATCTAAAATAGTTGCTATCGAGGCTCTACCGGCCTCCAACTTGGCGAACTCTTCTCTAAGCTTCTTCACTTCTGCCACCACATCAATTTTCGGAGTAGTGGTCACTGCCTTGACTGCTTTCTGCCTTTCAGTAGGCCATTGATAGTTGTAAAAGGCCTTGTCTGCAAGAAGTTACCTCCCTTCAGCTCCACTCTTCTTCATGAGAATGCCTCCAGCTGAGGCATCCACCAACTCCTTTGTGTGAGGTTTCAGTCCCTCATAAAAGGGGGACACCTGCATCTCAAGATCGATCCCATGGTCGGGACACATCCGCAATAGCTCCTTGTAATTCTTCTAAGCTTCATAGAGGGTCTCGTCGTACTTCTGACTGAAGTGAGTGATATCGGACTTCCTCTTCACGATGACACTAGGCGGGAAGAAGTTGGTGAGAATATCTGCTCAAAGTTGTGCCCATGTGGCGATCCTGCTCTTGTCCAAGCTAGCGTACCATGATCGGGCCTCATCTCGAAGTGAGAATGAGAATAGGTGCATCCTAATTGTGTCATGGGGCACTCCGTTCTGCTTCACCGTATCGCACACCTCAATAAATTGAGAGAGATGGGCGTACAGGTCTTCAATGGCCTTCCCTGCATACTGGTTCTGCTAGACCATTTGAATTAGCATGTCTTCAACTCGAAGTTGTTGGCATCAATGCCAAATTGGAATCCCGGCTCCTCTCCCTGTGGCAGGAAATGATCAAGAATGGATCTTTGAGGCACCACAATCTGTCTGTTGGGGTTCCCTCCATTGTTCATAGCGGCTAGTATGGCAGTTTGCTCTGCTTGAGTTGCTTGTGCTGCTTGGAGTTGCTCTTTGAGTTGTCGGACCTTATTCATGAACTGTCTTTGTTCCTCGGGAGTCGTGTTTTGGAGTTGTGCCTCTGGTGGTTGCTCTATCTCTACCTCTCTTTCCTTGTTCTTTCCTTTACTTTTGTTTCTCCTACAGGTGGCTTCAATTTCTGGGTTAAAAGCTTCAAGTTTCTTCCCCCGAGCTCTTGTGTTCATGCACCTGAAAAGAAAACAAAAGGTAGGGAATCAGCCGTTGTGTCGATCCACAGGGGCTCTGTCGATTGACACGGGTGATGCGGTTGTGTCGATCGAAAAAGAGCGCAAAACCTGAAAAGTCACACAAGCATACAAACTCGAAAATAAAATAAAAAAACTCATTCCAGAAAATATCAAAACAATCCAATAACAAAATAAAATCTAACTATACCCAGCAACGGCGCCAATTTGATCGCTGTAAAAATTATACAGATTTATTATAATACAGCGATGCAAATAAATTTATAAACCTAAAGGTATGTCGAACCCACAGGGATAGTGTAACGAGATTATTTCATGTACTTGCATAGTTTTTCTTTTCTTTGTTTGAGCAAATCCAAATTTGAATAGGGTTTTTGTTTTCCAAAACAGAAAAGACTTGGGAATAAAATTCAATAATAAAAAGCAAAGATCCCAGGGAAATCAACCAATCCAATTCAACATGCATAAACTATCAATCCAAACCCAAAATAATTATTAAGCTGGGAAATCTGATATTTTTGAGTTAATTCCTTTATTGGGAATTAAAACCTAAATTACCAGAAAGTGAATTTTACCTCTCGGCCTCAAGAACACAAACTAGTCAATTTCGATAAAGATACATATTTGAAAACCCTACAACTAATTCTTCTTTTCGAGACAGAAAACAGTTGTATCAAATTCTATTTTTCTATTATTAATTATCTCCTCTCGGTCTCAAATTAATAACTATAAATCTAATCCAATTTTCATCTCTCGATCCTTCAATTAAAAATAGATTTTGGAGTGAAAAATATAGAATTTGAACCAAGTCAATTAGGTTTTGGAATTAATTTGATTAACACATGCTTAAAAGGATGGTGAAACCCTAGAATCTGTTAAGTGTTCTAGCCTAACATATTAAAATCACACATTGAAATAAACATAAAATAACTTACTTGAGTCATTAAAGAAATAGGAATCTTGAAGTACTTGAATGTCTTGAATCCAAAGCAACAATGCAATAAAGAGTACTAGGAAAATAAAGTGTTTAATGCTGAAAATAATGATAAAGGAAAGATTAAAAACTGAAATTAAAAACCTAATTTTTGAGCCTAACAAGTCCTCTTTATGGGGAAGAAATTAAATCTTCAAAAGGTAATGGCTTGGGAAGGAAATATCTACAAATTGGGCAAAAATCTGCCATTCCGGCGCTCGTATCGATCGTCAGGCTGCACTTCGATCGACACAGCTGCAAATCAATTTTTCCCAAAATTTGTCCTCTCTTTCGATCAACGGGGCCCTATCGATCAATACAGAGGCTTCTATGTCTCCCGAGATCTCTACCTTCGACTCCTTCTGCGCAGTCTCACGGTTTTGGCTATAATTTGTGCTCCCAAACTCCAATTAACCCGATTTCAGTTGCGTTGGAAAGATAACTAAAAAATATTTCTTTTTCTATGCTCCATTAGCTCAGATTCCATGTGTGGAAGAATTCATGACTATTTCTTTGAACATCAACTGCTTTCGATATGGGTTTTCATTAATTTTGGCCTAAAACCTGCAAAATCTTACCATGACAAGCATAATATCCCCTATAAACATTTCATGTTCAATTATTAACTAAAAAATCAAGTAAATGCAAGAAACCAATAAGAAAACAACGTGATAAGTGAGGCAAAATACGAGCTTATCAATGAAGTGCTCACTGAAATACCTACCGAGGAGCCCCAACCATCTGAGACACCTACTGAGGATCCCAAAGCCATGGAGATCACTACTGAACATCAACCTCCTTCCTCCAACAATGTTGTTGTATCTGCTGATACATCCCTGGTTCTGAATGTGGAGCCTGTGAACTTAAGCCTGTGAACTTAAGTACCTTCCACAGGGATATTCAAGCGTATCTGGATGCAGCTGTTGAATCTAAGTTCGAGAAGGCGATGGAGAAAACAAAGGAAGAGCTGCGCCAATCACTGAAAAAAGACTTCACCTCTTTCTCTGCTGAACTTTTTAATGCGACCAAAGCGGGGGAAGAGAGAAGGAAGGCAGAGGAAGAAGAAAGGCATCAAAAAGAGGAGAAAAGGCGTGTACGCCAAGAAGCCCGCAAGAAGCAAGAGGAAGAACTGCGAAGGTAGCAAGAGGAGGAAGATATGGAAAAACGAAGAAAGAAAGAAGAGCGAGAAAGAATCAAAAGAGAAGAAAGAGATGCATTTGTGGATAGGTTCATGAAGATCACTCTCAATCTATCAGCAATTTAACCAAGGCCACCGGCTCTCCTAGTTCGAAAAATACCAATTCTGACTCCTCCGCAGCGAAGGAGTAATTCTTTCTATCTTTGAAACTTTTGTAAGTTTTTGGTTTGGATTTTTGTTTCATGTACTCTAATGCTGAAATCTTTGATTGAAGCTTGCCCACATAGATGACAAAAACTCATTGTCCAATTCTGATTTTAATTTGCTTAGCTGAATTTACGCACTTTGTGTAATCAAGAAACTGCATGTGGACTGCTGAGTGTGTGTTTGTTTGATTTTGTATTTCTCTAATTTTACTGTGTGAATGTTATTGTGTGCTTACTTGTTGCTGAATTATGAGCATTTCATTAAGCCATTCGCATGTGCTAACTTTTTATCGAGCAATACCCTTCTTATTTTGAGGGGGAGCTTTTTCGAGCATTTGCTGAATCTAAGGTAGTCAACTGCTGGTCCCAGGATCAGAGTCGTCGTGGTGAATAACACACAACTCACACATGAATGCAGCGGAAGATTAACGTTCACTTGCACTTAGGTTCTTTAGCAGAGTTGTTTAGCTCAAGGAAGGATTTAGGGTTTCTTACAGTTATACTCTAGCAACTGTTGTTGCTATGTTTCAAATCACAACAATGAAACAGTAAAATAGTAAGGAAATGACACGATGTTTATAGTGGTTCGATCTAAAAGATCTGCGTCCACTCTTTAGCCGTATCGCTAAGAATTCACTAAAAAGATATTGAAGTACAAGGAATTGTCGTTCTCTTGTAGCAGGCGGTGAACTTTCGGCCTGGCCACTACAAAGCTATCCTCTGAGCTTCAATCTTCTGGGTTGGCAGCTTCGGTCTGAGTCAAGGGCGCACCATTGTAAAACTTGTCCTTCGCTACTAGGGAGGTTTTAGAGTTCCTTCCCGAACTTGTCTAGTTTTGGCAAACGCCCGTCAGAGTCAATCTCTTTTCAGAGATGTGACTGTTGGATGCTTCCTAGGATGGAATGTATCCCAATGATTGGATTCTTGAACTAAGTCAAGGAATCTCTTCAAGTAGTGTCAGGTATTCAATGGGGGACACTATGGTTGTTAAGAGCTTTGAATACTTAAAGCCTCGTGCTCTTCAACAGACTACTTTCTCACTTTTTGTTTGTCAAAGGAATCTCAAATAATTACCTTAGCTCGTGAGTAATGGAAGCAGTGATTAAGCAGTAGTTGTCTCTCTCTTTTGGACTTGTCTTTTATACCTGGAGATTCAAACTTTGAATCTCCATACCCATTAGACACAATGGCTTCCTCGTCCAAAAGGAGTTCGACTAAATCAATCCTTTCTGGCGTCGTACAGTACTTTCCAACCTACTTCAGGAGATCCTTTGCTTGTACTTTTGTCAGAACGGTAGTATTAACAGTTGTTGCTGGATATCTTCCTTGCTTAGCATCCTTTGGGAATGTTGGGCACGATCTGCTAACCCTTTTGATTGCTAAGCTCTTCTAGCAATCTGCTAAGTGGTGGCGAATGCTGACTCCTTCAGCATTCTGCTTTGTATCGCGTATTCAACATTTGAGATCTTTGACTTCTGATTGCTATCACTTCTAGCAATCTCTCTTAGCGAATGCTAACTCCTTCAGCATTCCGCTATCTCTTTAGCAATTGCTTATTCCTCTAGCATTCTGTTGCCTCTTTGTTTTCGACTGCTGAGTAGGTACTTCTAGCAGTCTCTTTCTTCAGCATATGATTTTCTAACGACTTAGCAATCATTCTTCTTAGCACTTGACTACTATCTCCTTTAGCAGTCATTGTTCTCGTCTGCTTACTTCTCTAGCAGTCAATGTCTTCCGACTGCTGAGAATACTTCTAGCAATCTAATGTATTACAACTCAATATTTTCCTAAACAGGACATTACAAGAGTTGTTAGACTATACTAGATTTCAGCAATGATCGACCAACTACTAAGGCTTTGATTCAACAAAACCTTTTACAAATTGATCATAAGGGAGAAATTCAAGAATAATTCCCAACAATTTCCCCCTTTTTGGTGCAATCAAAGCCTACTATCACTTGCTGAATCTAAGAGGAAAAATTTCTAAGTTTTACAAGATATTCAAAATATCACAACTATGCTATTCTAGCAATCTAACTCAGAGTTTATCCAACTTAGTTTTAGCAGGATTGGTTTTAAAATTCCCCCTCAATAAATGCTGGGAAATATTTCTCGATTAAAAGCATAAGTAAATGCTGCAAGGAATATGCTAGGAATTCTAGCACCCAATTAAATCAGCAAGCATTCACAACCAATTCAACGACAATCAAGCTCAGCATCCACATGCAAATTTTTGTTGAATACACAAAAAGTGTATTTCAACTAAGACACACAAAAATCTAAAGTGGACAATGAGAAATTGTCTAAGTCTGATCCAATTTCATTCATATGATATGGGCATTGCACGAACAAATGAAATCAGAAAAGATCAAAAAGAAAATGATACAAAAGATTTGCTAAGGTAAGAAATTAGAGCTCAGGAGTCAGGGGCCGGCTTCTTTTTATCATACTCGTTGAATTTTCCGATAGTCATCTGTACGAACTTCTCCAAGTATGCCTTGCTAGCTTCTCGTTCAATGGCCTCCCTTTCTAGCTTCTTAGCAATCTTCTCATTCTCCATCTCCAACTTCTTTATCTTCAGCTCCAATTCTTTCTTTTTGAGCTCCTCCTCAGCTAGTCTCCTCTCTTCCTCAGCAGCAGCAAGAGCCTCCTCTTCCTTCTTCCTCTGCTCCGCTTCAGCAAGTCTCCTCTCTTCCCCCTCTTTGATAGCAGCCAAAAAGGTGGCAGAGAATGAGTTCACAATATGCACAATCTACTGCTGGGATTCAGCTACATCCTCTTTCAGAACATCCATATTGTTCATCACCTCAGAAACATCTATTTTGACCTCAGCAACTTCGGTTCGGACCGCAGAGACTTCGCTGCTGACCTCCTCAACTTCCCTCCTTATTCCGGCCGCCTCCATCGCCATACGCTCATTTATGGAGGAGAAAGCATTTTGCACCGCAAATTGAACAACATAGTTCAAGTATGAGGGGAAGTCATGAGAACTTACTGGAGTAGCATCAAATGAAGATGTTGTGGCTATCACCATTTCTTGGCTTCCAGCAGTAGCAACCTCTTCCATCTCATCATTCACTTCGCCATAGGCAGCTAGGTAGAGAGTCTCTTTAGCAACTAAGCGCTTTGCTGCCTCCGTGGCGTGGATCATCTCTCCTTGAACATCTGAGTAACGAGTTGCCTCAGCAATTATGACCCTTGTTGCGCTCTGGGCTTGTGCAATTTCAGCTTGGGCATCCAAGTAGCGAGCCTCCTCAGCCATCATTCATTCTATTGCGGCCATGATTTGAGCAGTCTCAGCAGCTTGGGCTTCCTCTGCTTGAGCCGCTTGTACTATGTCAAGGATGTCAAGTTCTAAAAACATGACAATCCTTTTATCTTGAGCGCTCAGCTCTGCTTCCTCACGCTCAGCAGCTATAGCAGCCATCCTGGCTAGCAGCCGCTCCTTCTTCTGAGCCTCATATTCTACTTGCCTTCTCTTGTATTCTGCTGCTGCCTTGGCCTGGCGCTTCGACAATTCAATCCTAGCATTGGAATAGCCATCTGGAGCGAATGTAGACTTTGGCAAGGAGTTGGATGTGTTGAACAGCCTGTGAGCACGAATGGCTTGAAGTCTCGCAAGCACCTACTTGTCAGGGTACTTGATAATTCTCTTAAAGAGTTATTATTTTGTGTTGAATTTGATTAATTACTCCTTAATATAGACTCGTTTTATAGGATAAATGATATAATATAGGTTAATTGGTTAGTCTTTTAAATTTAGGTTTATTATGTAGTGTTATGTTAATTACGAGTTTTTGCGAAAAGAATTGTTTGAATAGTATCACAGGTCTTATCATGCTGGAGCATAACAAGAGCATGAAGGGTTAGTATGATGTCGCAGCATAAGAGCAGCATGATGAGAACTCTAATAAGAAATCTTCGGGACCACAACAGACAGGATCTTGGCACTTTTTAGATCTTATCCCAAAAGCAGGACACGTGTCACCCAAGAGAATTATCAGAGCTGGAAGGCAGATGGAGGTGCCACGTGTAAGGTTTGGATGAGGCTGAAGGGGGACAAGGGAGATATTTTCAGGAGAAAAATAACAATATTGGAGATACGAACAACTGGGAGATCAGAATCAACATAGGAGTTTGAGGAAGGAGAACGAGGAGTTCGTGAGAAGCAGAAGTGGATCTGGCGACAGCCTTGAATAGTTTATCTTTATTTTACAAACTCATTTAATATTTCTGCGTAGAGGATGTTCGAAAACATGAACTTGAATGTTATTCACTTTTTATCTTTTGTAAGCATGAGCTAAACCTTTAAAGCTCGGGTTATTGACTGGTTTGTCTTCTTAAATATATGTTGAAGTTGTTCTCGTATTAAATCTGGTGTTTGATTTCGATTCTGGTTTGTTTGTCTATCTAAACATGACAGTGGCAGGTAGAGATCTCACCTAGTGAGACCGAGAGGAGATCTAGGATGAGGGAATCGTAGTCAATCTTGATCTCTAGTGTAGACATACATGGAATCTAAGACTTGCAAGAACCCCTATTCTAAAATGGTTTATTTGAAGGAAAAATTTATCATAGACATATGAAGGTTAGCAAGAAAACATAGATCTAGCACTATGATGATAGTCTAGACAGAAAAGAGTGTGGAAGTGTGAACCAGAGTTAATGTCTGAATGATGCTGCAGCATATAGGAGAGTAGATGAACAAAGGTCAATAACCCGAGTGCATTTTATTCATCGATTTCAAAAACCATAATCTACTAGTTTATGATTATTTTGTGGGAAGAAATAGTATTAATTGTTTTAGCACTGTTTGGTTTCATTTTGTATGCTTTATTGTTATGTTAGTTTGGACAAATCACAAAATACACTTATTTACAAGCAATAGAATGTGCACGATTCATTTTCACTCCCTTGGGTACGATATCTGGACTTAGATCTGTATTACTTGTTAGACATACGTGCACTTGCGTATAATTTTAATAGCTACTAGCACAACAATAAGTTTTTGGCGCCGTTGCTGGGGAGTGATTGGTATTGAGTCTGAATGCTATTTTATTGTTTAAATTTGCATGCACAGTTGGTTAACTGAAGCTATAGGAAACTAATCATTTTCTATAATTGTAGGGAACACTAGCAGTGTATGAGTGAGGAAAGATGGCTGACAGAATCCCTGAGCAGGTGGATGAGATGGAGAATCCAGTTGATGAAAGAGATAGGGTAATCAGAACTTATACAGCACCAATGTTCTTGGAGTTTGATCCAGGGGTTGCGAGACCGGAAGTACAGGCACAACACTTCGAGTTGAAAACTGTAATGTTTCAAATGCTGCAAAGTTTGGGGCAGTTCGGGGGGCAGGCTACAGAAGTTCCACATTTGCATTTGAAGTCTTTCTTAGAGATCTGTGATAACTTCAAGCTGCAAGGAGTTACACCCGAGGCCTTGAGGATGCGGTTATTCCCTTTCTCACTAAGGGACAGTGCAAAAACCTGGCTTACTAATCTACCACCAGGATTTGTTACTACTTGGAACAAGCTAACCGAAACCTTTTTGTTGAAGTATTTCCCTCCAACAAGAAATGCACGATGTAGGAATGCAATCATGGCATTCAAACAGGAGGATGAGTCTGTTAGTGAAGCATGGGAAAGATTCAAGGAATTGTTGAGGAGATGCCCAAACCATGGAATACCCTATTGTATTCAGATGGAAATTTTCTACAACGGGCTGAATGGTAATTCAAGAATGATGATAGACGCTACATCTGGAGGAGCATTGTTGGATAAGACATACAATGAAGCTTGTGAAATTCTGGACAAAGTGGCTGCTAATAACTATTTTTGGGCAAATTCAAGAGCAGCAGCTATCTCCACTTCTAAGGTAGCAGGCGTGCTAGAAGTTGATCCAATGAAAGCTTTGACTGCGCAAATAAAGGCTCTAGGAGCAACTATGGAGAGTATTGAGAAGAATACCAGTCCAAGCAAAGCAACTCCAATGTGTGCAAAAACCTCAGGACCTCTGGATTGTATTTACTATGGGGGAGCACACCAATTTGAGGAATGCCCATCAAATCTAGCGTCGGTTTGCTATATGGGAAATAGAAATCATCATCACCAGACTAATTATCCATATTCAAACACTTATAACATCGGGTGGAGAAATCATCCAAACTTTTCTTGGTCTGGACAAGGAAATCAAAATACTGCAGCAAGGGAGCAGCATTATAACAAAGGAGGTTATAATCAACAATAGAGTTTAGAAGCTCCACCTCTGAAACAAGAGAAAACCATGGAGGAAATGATGAAGGAATTCATGACTCAAAATGAGGTGCGGCTTAAAAATTAAGATGCTCTTATTCAGAGCCAAGCATCTTCCTTAAGGAGTTTGGAAGTGCAAATGGGGCAATTAGCCAATGAATTGAGAAGCAGGCCACCAGGAGCCTTGCCGAGTAACACTGAGAATCCAATGAGTGGAAAAGAGCACTGTAAAGTTGTCACACTTCGAAGTGGGAAACAGTTTGAAGAGAGAAGGGCTGAGAATCTGGAAGTAGGAGAAGGATCATCATCAGGAACTATAGTAACCAAGGAAAATTTGCAAAAAGATAAATTGTTGGAGAAGGAGGATGTGTCTCCTGATCTAAGAATAGAAGAAGATCCTATAGAGAAACCTGCAGAGATGCCTGAGGAAAACATTTCTAAACCTAAGAGGAAATCTGGTTTGGAAGAATACGATTATGCACCACCACCACCATACCCAATCAGATTTAAAAAGCAAAAAGAAGAAGAACAGTTCAAGAAATTCCTGGAAATGCTGAAACAAATTCATATCAACGTACCATTGGTGGAAGCACTCGAGCAGATTCCAACTTATGTGAAATTTTTGAAGGACATTTTGTTAATGAAAAAGAGGTTGAAGGAATTTGAAACCGTGTCATTATTTGAGGAAGTAAGTGGACCTCTAAGGAGACAGATCCCTGCTAAGTTAAAGGACCCAGGGAGTTTCACTATCCCCTGTTCTATTGGATGTCGAGATGTGGGTAAAGCTCTATGTGACTTAGGAGCAAGTGTGAATTTGATGCCATTATCATTTTTTAACTTGTTTAACGCCATGAAGGTTCATGATGATTCAGAGGAATGTTTTTCTGTGGATATACTGGAGTCAACAATAGAAGAATATTTTGAGAAAAATTATTCTGGGAAGAAAGATGATGCTGAGGAATTACCAAGTGAAGCTGCAGCATTGGTAGAGCAAGGGCAAAAGTTTGGGGGAGTTCGGCAACCATTTGAACCGTTGGATCTGTTGTCTAGAGAAATAAAAGGGACCAAGGCTTCTATGGAGGAACCTCCAAAATTAACCCTAAAACCTCTACCAGCTCACTTGAAGTATGCTTACTTGGGTGAATCAGATACATTACCTGTGATCATAGCAGCAAATCTGAAGGAGGAAAATGAGCAAAGTCTGTTGGAACTGTTGAAAAGGTGTTGGGAAATTTGGCTAAGTTTCCTTTCCCCAGTAGCTACTTGTTTAGATTCTTGTTTTGGTGTTTTGGTGGATCAAATCCTAAGTCCTACCAGCGTCAGTTTGTCTCTAGAATAGCTCTAGTCTCAAATGTAAAGTCCTGTTTAGGTCTTTTGAGTTGTAAGTCGTAGCTGATCAAGACTCATGCTGGCTACTGTTCACCAGCATGAGATGTGCTTACCAGTTGAGAGAAGTCTCACCAGCAAACGACTGACAAAGACTCATGCTGACACTGTTCATCAGCATGGAGTAGAGCTATTGACTGGTTATTGTTCACCAGTTGGAAAGATGTTCACCAGCAGGAGGCTGAGAAATCTTACCAGCAGAATAAGTGTTCTGGCTGACACTATTCACCAGCGGTGAAGCCACCAGTCACGGGAGATTCCAAGAGATAACATCAGACAAATTGGTAGACCTTGATTGTGCTAAGGAAAGTCACCAGCAGAGACTGCCAGCACAAGATCACCAGAATGATCTACCAGTCCGAGGTTATCAGCAGAATTGAAGATTCGCTCTCCCGAAGACTTAGAGACAAAAAGAAGATTCGTCTGAGGAAGTAACTGACAGTGTTTGACTTTAAGGAGGATGCCTTAAAGTCTATCAGTTCAAGACACCAGTTCCGATTCCTCGTACTGACGAATAGAGTCGTTCTGACACAAAGAGATCTGTGTCAGATAAAGCGATCAAAGGTATGGCGCTTTCCGGAAATTCCTACCTGCCGCCGTCAGAAGGACATGCGAGGACAGAGACTTTTCCGGATGTGTCCAAACGGCTAGTAAATTTGAATGGGATCCCTCGTCTATAAATACCTGGGATCCATCAACATTCAACACTCTTAACTCTCTTGACCTACCGAAAGAACGATTGCATTTATTGCCAGCAAGCAAATACTTTCGAGGCTTTTCTTAAAGGCTTTCCGTGTGTCGATTATTCGAACATGAGACTCCAAGCTTCCAGCTTGTGAGTTATTGATCTCTTTGGTGCTCTTTCTCTCTCAGAGGAAGTTCACAGCAGTTCTAGAGCCAGCCAGCTCTTGAGCTATTACGGGCAGCTTGCCGTATTAAGGAGTCACGTTCTTGGGAGAACTCAACACCCAACTAGTCAGAGGAGGAGGTTGAAGTGACGTGCTCGCACTCCATCCATCTGACGAGAGCTGAAGAAGGACAAGGACCGGGAGCGGTTGATCCAGTGGACTGGTAGACAGGGCATCTACCAGCTGGAGATAGATCGTAGGACTCTTTGTACCTGATTGCTCTTAGTAAATTTCCAGTGCATCGACTGGAGAGTGGACGTAGATCAGTTGATCGAACCACTATAAAAATCCTTTGTCTTTTATCAGCTTTCTGCATTTTCATACTGATTTAAAACCCAGTAACTGATTACTGGAGTATATCTGAAAACTGATATAATTGTGCAAAGACGACTTAAAATATTCTAAGTGTTGAGCTACCAGCTGACCATCCAGTTGTCAGTCAGCTGAGTACTCATAGTCCCAGTTGACTTACCAGCTGACAAGGTCCCAGTCAGCTGAGTAACCAGCAGAGCGTAAGAAACGAACAAACACATTTTCCGCTGCCAAGTTATACCCTGATATCCGGGACCAACAAGTGGTATCAGAGCGGACGGTTCTTACAGACCGTTCGTTTCTGTGTCGCTTAGGACCGTGATCCGCGTTTCCTTGCGCTCTCTATTTGTTTGTCTGTTTGATTAGCTCAGGTACATCAAGATGAACAATCCAAAGCTACTAGACTACGGGACTGTAAAGCATGATATATGGCGAAAGAGGTCGCTCATCACTCTAAAGAGCATTCATCCAGAGATGAAAGATGTGCTGGAAACAGGACCGATTGAGATCACCAAGATTCAGCACCAGCTAGGAGATCGTCCAGCTGCTGTGATCCCAAAGCCTCAAGAAGAATGGACTGCTGAGGACAGGAAGCGGAATCAATTGGATTCCATTGCTCACGAGCTGATCCTGACTTCTCTCCCAAAGTCACTGATGGAGGAAGCCCTCCAGTTTGATAATGCCAAGGGATATGGGATTATCTTGATAGTCTTTGTCAAGAAACTGACCAAATGAAACGTAATAAATTGCAGGTGGCAGTTGACAAATACGAATCTTTCCAAATGCTGACCGGAGAAACCATCAAGGAGATGGAGGCAAGGTTCAATGCCATTGTCAGCGAGCTGAAGTCTCTGGACAGGGTGTATTCAAATGAAGATCTTAATTCCAAGATCCTGTCCAAAATGCCTAAGGAGGATTGGTTTGTGAAAACCACCGCACTGAAGGAGAAAGATTTATCTAAAATGACTCCTAAAGAAGTTTTTGCTCAGTTGCAGGCACACGAATGGGATATCCAGATGGTTAATAAGAATGAGGCCATCAGGAATGTTGGATCCCCCAGCATTAAAGCTCAGGACGAAGCTTATTTCGTCAAGAGGAATGCCAACTGGAAGCACAAGAAGCCATTCCATGTTGAGAAGCCGGTTGGGCAACACATCCAGCCGAAGGAGATCCAGTCCGCATCAGGATCTCATTCCAAAGGAAGCGAGAGCTCAGTCGCAGAACTTGAGCAGCAGATGAAGAGACTGGCTGTCCTTCTGGAAAAAGCCAAGTCAAAACAGGAAGTTTCTGCTGGCTCAACTGACGGGAAATTCGTCAAAAGAGCTCCTCGCGCTTGCTATCAGTGCCAATCTCCTGATCACTTAAAGTTTGAATGTCCACAGGTGGACAAAACTGAGAGGGAAAGGCTGAAGAAGCTCTTTGAAGAGCGTGCTTCCAAGGCTGTTGCCAAAGCCATGCTGACCAGGACTGAGGTGCCTGACATACCCGATCATGATGATGGGGAGTTTGAGTCAGATGGAGAGTCAGAAGAAGAAGCTCTCCTGGCATTCATGGCAGCCTTCGGCGAAGAGCCAGCTGAAGAAAATGCTGACAATGAGGAAGAACTGGCACTCGCTGCTGATAATGAGGTACAATCAGTTCCTCAATTGCATATCATGCCAGTACAAATCATAGACGATTCTGAGTCGCATTGCTCCGACTCAGAAGACGTCACTTTAGATATCCTTCAGCGTGAATTTTTAAAATTTTATGAAATGAAAAATGTTTTGGCTGGTGAAAATGCTTCGCTGAAAGGTCAAATTACTGTTTTGACCGGTGAGATTGAAAAATCGAGGTCCATCAGCGAAGAGCTAGCAAGCTTGAAAAAGGCTCATTTGGAATTGCTCCAAGATTTCCAAATTGCAAAAACTGAACGAGATAACTTTCACAATCTCGTTCTGGAGCAAGAAAACAAAATAAATTTTCTAAATAAAGGCTCAAAAGACTTAGAAGCAGCTCTAAGTCATTGGAGAAAGCCTTCTGATAAGTCCGGGTTGGGATTTACAAAAGATTTGAGCATAAATCAGCCCGAACAAATCAGTACTGGTAAGGGTAAGGGCCAACTGGCAAATGCATCAGCACCAGCTGGTAACGCCAGCCAGTCCCGAATGGCTGATCAGCATAAGAACCATAAGTCCAGATATATAGGTGAGTCATCAAGACAAAATCCTCAACTGGCAAGATCCTCTACTGACAGGACGCCAGCACACCCGAAGAAGCTGACTAAGCCGAATAATTCTAAGGCAAGGAAGTCAGCACCAGCTGCCAGTGGAATCCGACAGCCAGCACCAGCTGTCAAGGGATTCCACACACAACCTTACAAGTATGCCAGTTACCAGCATACTTACAAGGGGTTCCAGTCTCAGCGAAACACTGAGAGAAGAACATTTCCCGATAGGAGGAATACCTATCGGAGGCCTGAGCCCAATCAAAATCTTTTCTCAAGGGCTGGGAAGGCTAATCATTGTGGTCCACAATTTCAGAGACCACAAAAGCATCACAATCAGCCGGAAAAACATTTCCGAGGCTCTCAGCGGAAGAATACTCCCAATAGAGCTACACACACAGCCACACCTTCCAAGAACCAATCCATGCATTATTTTAGAAGGAAGGGAAAGGCTACAAGTGATGTCAGCAAGGATAACACCAAGATGAAAATCACACAAGTCTGGATTCCGAAAGGAATGATCCAGAGATCTAACCCTGCAGGACCCGCTGATGATCGGGGACCTAAATGATTCTATTTTTCTTGCAGGAACTAGGTCATGCAAGTCAGCTTCAGAGGTCGAGCGAGTGGATCATTGATAGTGGTTGCTCTGCTCATATGACTGGTGAGGAGTTCCTGTTCTCAGAGCTCACCAAGGTCAGAGGACCTCCAGTTATTTTTGGTGATAACTCCAAGGGCAGAGTTATCAGCAAGGGATGCATAGAGAAGGATGATGTCAGAATTGTGAATGTATCCCTTGTCACCAATCTGAAGCACAACCTCCTGAGCATCAGTCAGCTGTGCGACAATGGTTATACCATTGTGTTTGACAAATCAGGGTGCCAGATCAAGAATGAAGATTCTGGTGAGACCAAGCTGAGAGGTGTCAGGAAAGGAGGCCTTTATGTCGTTGACTGGCAGAGCGGGAAGACTGATACATGCTTTGTTGCCACCAGTTCCATGGAGACTAACTGGCTGTGGCACAAAAGGTTAAGTCATTTGAATTTCAAAACTATTAACTATCTAACCAAGCATGATCTTGTAGATGGTCTTCCCAAGGGCGGGTTCAAGAAGGAAGGAATTTGCAAGGCATGTCAGCAAGGCAAGCAGACTAAGAAGTCCTTCAAGAACCAGTCGCCAGTCCAACCCAGTACCAGTCAGATACTTGAGCTGTTACATATGGACCTGTTTGGACCAGTAACGCCGCAAACCTTTGGAGGACGAAGATATTCGCTGGTGGTAGTCGATGACTACTCGCGCTATACATGGGTAAAGCTTCTCAGATCCAAGGATGAAGTGAAGGTGATTCTTCCAGAATTGATCATCCAAGCTCAGAAACAGAGAGAAGCCGTGGTGAAGCGAATTCGTTCAGACAATGGGACTGAATTCTGCAATGGTCCGCTGATGGATTTCTGCGCGGAGGCCGGGATCACGCATGAGAGATCTACTCCAAGGCAACCGCAGCAGAATGGACTAGCAGAACGTAGGAACAGGACGCTGAAAGAAGCAGTCCGGTCCATGCTGGCTGAGTCCGGCTTGGGACAGAGTTTCTGGGGAGAGGCGTTGGTGACTGCCTGCTATACTCAGAATAGGAGCGGGATCAACGACAGACTCCAGAAAACTCCCTACGAAGTATATTTTGGTCGTAAGCCTTCTATAGCTCATCTTCGTGCATTTGGTTCACCATGTTATATCCATAATAATGGGAAGTCAAAGTTAAATGCTTTCTCGCCTAAGGCTGACGAGGGTGTGTTTGTCGGATATGGACATCCCTCTCACAAGGGCTATAGAGTATTTAATAAGACTACCCAGCTTGTGGAAATAACATGCAATGTTGTTTTTGATGAAGCTACTTTAGTGCGCAGGACCTTACGCCAACTGGCTGAAGATGTTCCTGAGGTCGAGGATGTTAGCGACCAGTTGGGCAGGAATTCTTACGATGCTCAACCAACTGGTTCGACTAGACCTATGACTGGATCATCTTCACAACCAGTTTCCTCAGGTGCCCATCAGCAACCTGAGAAGGTCGGTGATGCAAATAACCGTGCTGAGACCTTACACTCAATCTCCCTGAGTGGAACAAGCAACAATCTAGGGGGAATCCCTACTGGCCTTTTTGAAGAAGAAGGCAGTGATGGACCAGCTGGAGAGGATGTTCCAGCTGATGCTGACAACATTGGTGGAGATTCAGACAACCAGTCAGAAGGTGATGCTGATGAAGTTGTTCCAACTGGTGAAGGTCCAGCACCAGCTGATGTTGCAGCTCCGACTGGTGGAAATGTAGAAGCACCAGTCGCCAGGACAGATGAACCTGTTTCACAGCCGGCACCAGCAGCCGCTGGTCCTCCCAAATGGCTGAGGGATCACCCATCTGATGCTATTCTCGGTGATCCGGAAGGTTCTGTCCAGACTCGACACGACAGAGCGCTTTTATCTTGTTTTATCTCTCAGATGGAACCTTCGTCCATCAAAGATGCGCTCGAATCTGCCGATTGGATCAATGCCATGCACGAAGAGCTTGCGGAGTTCACTCGCAACAACGTTTGGGACTTGGTAGAGAGGCCATCACACCAGTCAGTGATTGGCACCAAGTGGGTTTTCAAGAACAAGCGAGATGAAGATGGCATTGTGGTCCGAAACAAAGCTCGTCTAGTCGCCAAGGGCTATAGACAGTGTGAAGGGATCGATTTCGATGAGACCTTCGCACCAGTTGCCAGGATGGAGGCGATACGGCTGTTCCTTGCTTATGCAGCGTATCACGGCTTCACAGTGTTCCAGATGGACGTGAAGAGCGCCTTCTTGAATGGCGAGCTGAAAGAGGAAGTATATGTCGAGCAACCTCCAGGCTTTGAAGTTGGCACCAAGGTATACAAGCTGAGAAAGGCCCTGTATGGATTGAAACAGGCGCCCAGGGCTTGGTATGAAACGCTGTCACAATTTCTAACCAGCAATGGATTTCGGAAAGGGAAGATTGATAGGACTCTCTTTCTTCTCAAGGATGGTAGTGACATGCTGATGGTGCAGATTTATGTCGATGACATTATTTTCGGGTCGAAGAATATAACTCTTTGTGAGAAGTTTTCTCAACTGATGCAGACATCATTTCAGATGAGCATGATGGGCAAGTTAACATACTTCCTAGGACTCCAGGTCCAGCAGTCAGCTGATGGTATTTTTATCAGCCAGAGGAAGTATACGAAAGATCTTATTCAGAAGTATTACCCCGAGAAAACTAAGTCCCTAAGAATTCCTATGAGCACCAGCTGTCAGATATTTCTTGATGAGCAAGGAGAATCAGTTGATCCAACTGTTTACAGAGGTATCATTGGATCACTTCTCTATCTCACAGCCAGCAGACCCGACATTTCGTATTCAGTCGGAGTGTGTGCCAGATTTCAAGCAAATCCGAAGAAGTCACACATGGAAGCTGCCAAGAGGATAGTGAAATATCTGAAGGGGACTGAATCTCTTGGAATATGGTATCCCAGAAATGATGAGCTGACACTCATTGGATATTCAGATTCAGACTTCGCTGGATGCCGTATTGATCGCAAAAGCACCAGTGGTACGTGTCAATTTCTAGGACACAAGCTAATCAGCTGGTTTAGCAAGAAGCAGCACTCAGTTGCTACTTCTACCACTGAGGCTGAGTATGTTGCCGCTGCCAGTTGCTGTGCTCAAATAATTTGGATCAAGCAACAACTGGAGGATTATGAAGTGGACACTGGCTGTGTTCCAATCTATTGCGACAACAACAGTGCTATGTGCATCACGAAGAATCCGGTTCATCACTCCAGAACCAAGCACATAGATATTCGACATCACTTCATTCGTGATCATGTCGAGAAGAAGGATGTCAGCGTGGACTATATCAGAACTGAAGATCAACTGGCTGACATC
>JAPKLW010002411.1:0-89859 GCA_026898455.1 Plectranthus barbatus
TACTTGCCCTCTGCAGTGGTCTGTACACTTGCAGTTATAGCGCGTTGTGAAACGCGTTATCAAGTTTTTGTAAAGTTGTTAATAATTTTAGCGATCAAATTTTGGCGCCGTTGCTAGGGATCGAATAGAATAAATCTTGATATTGAATTTGCTATCAGGAAATCAATTTGAGCTTTATTTTTCTTGTTTTTAATTTTCAGTTCGTGCAAAATTTTGTGTCTGTCTCGACCGATTTGGACCCGTGTCGGTCGATGCGAATTTTTAATCTGCGTCGGTCGACACAAGACCTGTCTCGGTCGACACAAATATTAAGAAAAACAAAAACTTTTAAAATTTGCTTATTTTGATTTCCTTTCTTATTTATGTCTTAGATTACTTGTTCACTTTAAAAATTCGATTTATTTTGTTAGTTTTTGCATAATTGGTTTATTTTCCTTTAGTATTTACTTCTTGTCTATTTTAATTCTTGTTTAATCACTTTCCTTCTATTTCTTTCAGATAGTTTATGATCACAAGGACAAGAGGGAAAGAATTGATTGCCTACGATCTTGAGATAGAAACTACTTGCAGAAGGAATAATAGCAGGAAGAACCGAGAAAAAGGAGAAAGCAGTAACAACAAAAAATGGCAGACAACAATCACAACAACCAGAATGTCCCACCTGCTTTGACTCCTGAAGAGCAGGCTAAGCTTGTCTGTAAGATGCATGCCATGAGGGAACATATAAGGATATTGAATGAGAGGAACAACCGGAATCCGGCCGATCACCAAAAGTGAAGGAAGACGAAGAAGAGAAAGAAGAGAAGGAAAGGTTTGATGCGGATGAGGACGAAGATGCTTTTCCAAAAAGGTAAAGACCAAAGTTCCAAGAGATCGACTTCAGAATTGGCATCAATGTCAATACTTTTGAATTGAAGACTGGTCTGGTGCAGATGGTTCAGTAGAACCAATATGGGGGCCGAGCTGCTGAGGACCCCTATTCCCACCTTGATAAGTTTTTGATGCTCTGTAATACAGTCAAGATCAATGGAGTCAGCAAGAGTGTTATCTTGTTGAGGATCTTTGCTTTTTCCCTACGAGACAAAGCTTAATCTTGATTCTCTGCCTTGGACAAGACCAACATCAGCACGTGGATAGAACTAAGGAGTGAATTCCTTGCTACTTTCTTTCCACCCAGTGTTATCAGACAAAGGAGGAAGGACATCACCAGATTTGCTCAAAGGTCCGATGACAATTTCCACGAGGCTTGGGAGAGGTACAAGGAGCTACTGAGATTATGCCCTGGCCACAGTCTGAGTTTGGCAGAGCAGGCTGAGACCTTCTATGAAGGTTTGAATGAGAAAATTGTTGAGTTAGTGGATTCTACTTTGGGGGACTCTATCATGACAAAGGGTACCAAATGAGCTATAGATTTCTTCCAGAAGATGGCAAATAATAGTCAAAGATGGTCAAATGTTCTAAAAAGGCCGAATAAAGTTGTGGAGCAAGCTATTGAAGAAACCGAGCTTAAAGCTGAAGTCAAGAAGCTTCAAGAGGAGAAGTCAGTACAAGGTCCATCCATACTGACCAGGAGAAGTCAGTATGAGGGCTTTCCCGAACTGACTAAGGAAAAGTCAGTTTAAAGGTTTTCCATACTAATAAGGAGAAATCAGTATGAGGGCATTTTCCATACTGACTATGGACAGTCAGTATGAGGGTTTACAATACTGACCTTGGGAAGTCAGTATGAGGGCTAAGTTGTACTGACCTTGAACACTCAGTATAAGAGCCTCTACCTTTAAAGATTGAGCAATTCGAAAGTTGTCGAAGCTCAGTCTGACTCAAGCATTCATATATGCCCAAGTCAGTACGAGGTTATCCAAACTGGGATTCCTTGGGCTGAAAAGAAGTCTGACATAAAGTTAGTGTATAGTACACTAACGCAGTAGAGCAGAAAAGAGACCTAAGGCAAGAACTACGATTGGACAATATAATCCATGAGTCTAACGTCTGGATTTATGAGTCTAACGGATAAAAATTCAAAATGCCAAGGGTCCTCTTCTATATAAAGTCCTGCTCATCAATCTTAAACAATGACGATATTTGAAAAGTCTTCATACGACAAAGGGCATTTTTCAGGCTATATCTCTGCTAAACTCTCTTAGTTTTCGTGTTTTCTATCACGAGACTTGAGTCTCCGACTCAACTTACCCACCGTGCTAACTTCTCCTAGCACGAGGCTGAAGCTTTAAGCTGAAGCTCCTCTTTGTGAATGTATCTTTCTGAGATATATTCATAGCAGTCAATTTCCTAGTCTGGGATTCTGATTCTCACTGGCGTACGCCAACCACCTGAGTTCTGGGAATAACGAGTGAACATCCAACCATTCTGGGAAAAATTAGTAAACATCCAACCACTAGGAAGAAGGCTGTGAGGTGTTGTCCTCACTTCAACCTGAAGACTGAGTCTACAAGGAGTTCCTAGGCGAGTGCCACAGCAGACCGAAAAATGGAGGAGCCAACGGGCTGTGTATAGATCATAAGAAGGCTTATATTTACTTAGTTAATTATTCAGACTTTGGGTCTAAAGAGTGGATGTATGATATTAATATTCGAACCACTATAAGTCCTATGTGCTCTTTATAACTTTATTTATATTCTTGCTCTATTTTTTTGTTTCACAAACTGAATCTTGAAACCTTCAATACTTCTTAGTATTAAAGAGTATATACTTGAAATTGTCTTAACCAGGACAAAACTAAGCTCAAACTTCTAAAACACAAAACAAACTTTACTCTATTTCAGTTGAACAAGTGCAAGTGTCACATTTACTTCCACTGCATATTATATACCATCCACTACACAGTTTCACACTCCGATTTCAGGACCAATATTGAGCGTCTGGTATCCGGGCAACATTCTCTTTACATATCGGAATATTCTCTTTAACGCCTGAAAATGTTCGATTATAAGTGACTGTTGGAATTGACTCATCGTGTTGACAGAGTATGCCAAGTCTAGTCGTGTAATTTTTAAATAATGCAGCGTGCCAAGCAACGATCGGTAGAGAGTAGGATTTTCATAGGACGGGCCATCCTTTGGGAAAGTAATACCAGGCGGAAGCGGAGTCGACATTGGTTTCGCAAGTAGCATATATGAGTGTTTGAGTATGTCAAGAGCATATTTGGTTTGATGAAGTTGCATGCCGTCCGATGAGTACGATGCTTCAAGCCCAAGAAAATATCCTAAACCACCGAGATTCTTGGTAAAAAATTCTGAGTTGAGACGAGCCATGAGAGACGACAAAGTCAAGCTATTATTTCCAGTAATAATGATGTCATTGACGTAGATGAGCAAGTAAATAAGGATAGATTTCTGCTTGAATATGAAGAGAGATGTATCCGAGGAGCTATAAAGAAAACCCAAAGATAATAAGTATTGTCGAAAATGCTAGTACTGGGATAATGGTGCTTGCCGAAGACCATAAATTTCTTTCCAAAGCTGACCAACATGAGAAGGATATTACGCATCAATGAAGCCTGTAGCTGCTCCATCAATACCGGTTGAGATAAAACATCATTCAAAAAGGTGTTCTTGACGTCAAGTTAATACAGTGGCCAAGAGTGCATAACTTAATCGATAAACAATACAAATAGTAGATGCTTTAACCACCGGACTGAAGGTGTGAGTGAAGTCAAAACCAGGAACCTGGCTAAACCCTTGAACTACTAAATGAGCTTTATAACGATCGACCGAGCCATCAGCTGAAAACTTGGTGCGATATACCCACTTCGAGCCTACAACATTAGCATGTGGAGGTCAAGCAACCAAAATCCTCTCGCATTGCCTACATCCATTCAGGAACTTTCCTGGCGGATTTGATATCGTGAGGTTCCAGTAATTCTGTAGAGGCCAAAAAACAGACACTAAATTGAGGCGAAGAGGGTAACGGGGCTTAAATATACCTGACTGAGACAGAGTTCGCATTGAGTGCTGGCGAGTAGGCATGGCAGACTGTGGTTGATCGGGCTGTGGATTTTGAGGGGGTTGATCGAGTAGCGGGTTGGCAGGAGGTGGCTCAGTGCGGTTTTGCGGAAGAGGTGGAGTGGGTAATGGCGGAGCCAAAAAGAGATAAGAAAGACATATAGAGCAAGGTTGTTGTGATACGCAAGATGATGGAGGAGGGGGCATTTGGGGCGAGAGAGATGTGGAGTTATTGTCCAAAAATTTTGTGAGGGCGAGGCGAGAGAGGAGGGTGGAAGTGTAGCGGAAGGAAAATGAGATTCATGAAACCTAGTATGTTGAGTTATATAGACACGAGAGGTTTCAGTATCTAGACAACGAAAACCCTTGTTGTGGGTTAGATAGCATAGTTTTACTTTATTGCCTAGTGTAATTACAAAACTCAACGACTATATCAAACTTAGATACAAACGCAATGCATCATTAACTAGTATTCTAGCAGGCAAACTGAGAAGGATCCGGATTGATATATTTTTATACTTGAAACGTGCTAGAGAATTAATTGGCATTTGTTAGTTGAGTATTTAGCACACATCAAGTTCGCGAGCTTTCGAGGGATGGATGTATGAACGTGATAAAGCATTCTAGACATCATGAGAGGTTTTGCAACCGATAATCACAGCCATAGATTCTTCAGTCAAGTTCAAAACAAGGAAAATCTTGATTAATTGATCACAAGAATACCAATTGGAGTATTCAACGTTGATAGCGGTGATATCAATGGTTGTGGTGATCGTGCGAGCCAGAGACGGGATAGACCTATCAATGTAGGTAAAAAATCTTGCCTAATGAGAAGCGGTTCGATCTGGGCATGCCATAGCATGTAATTCGTAGAAGTAAGCTTGATGTTTACCATGTCTATTATGGTGGAGAGAGGAAGAATAGAGAGATTTCCTGCATCGATAGGGGCAGCCATGGCGACGAGAAGAAAGTGCCGATGATGAAACTAGGGTTTAAGCCAAGATTTGGCTGATGCCACGTGGAGAACTATATTTCTTATTTCAAACAAAAAAATATGGAATACATAGCGTGTATATATAGAGAAAAATAAATCTAATCTAGTAGATAAATATGAATATAAACTAAATATATACAAAAGATATGATGAAATCTAATATATCTCAAGACAGAAAAATAAAAAATATGTGAATTGCAGTTTTATAAAATTTATATTTTTTTAGTAATATCAATCAACTAGGGCGTATAATTCATGTGTCTCAGTTATCACCTTAGTCTTTTCACTTTTGAAAAATAAAAAATATATATATATATATATATATATATGTAAATTGGATTTTTATTAAGTCTATATTTTATACTGATATTAATCAAATAAGACTCATAACTTGTATGTAGTCCTCCTATTAACATGATAATACCACGACCTGTTGAGGCTTAATACGGACACGATATTTTAAGGATATGTCCGACACAAAAATAATATGATCCATTTATAAAATCTAGACACAAATACAATATTTACTTGTTAAAAATTCGATCCCACAAGACATCATTGATTTGTTACAATTTACTTTATCCAATAATACTATATTGACCTATTAATTAGAAATCGATCCACTAACACAATATTGATTTGGTAAGCACCCAACACAATAACACAATTATCTCTTATAACATGAACATAATATGTTTATCGAATAATGCAATCCAACGCAATCACAACGGAAACAATTTATGCTCTCATGGGATCGATACAATAATAACACAAGTTCATTAACCAATTATTATTAGGGTTAACCCTGGAATATATCACCAACTATTGAGTATTAGGTAAATTTATCCCATGGTAATACAATTAGTGGATTTTATCCCACACTTTCTTCTGCTAATTATGTCCTCCACTTTGACGGAGTTAAAAAAACTACTCAGTCAACCATTCTGCTTACTTGGAATGTTGATGTGGATTTTAAATTATTTCAAAATAAATTGCTTAGGGGACATAGAAATTAAAAATATAAAATGTGAAATAGGAAATCGTACCGTAAAGTTAAAATATAATTCATTTTATAACTAAAACTAAAATCAAAATGAATGAGAAAAGAAAAAATAATTGAAAGGGCAAATTGAGAAGAGTAGTAATACTTCAAGAAAAATGACAACTTCGGACAGAACCCTAAATTTTATCATTCTCATGAACCAAATAAAAAAAATTTCACCTAATTTTTTATTTTTTTAAAGTTATTGTAGCGGTGTGGCAGAGATGTTTGACGGTGCACAAATTTTAGTTGAAGTTTCATTGCAACTTTTTTTAATCCTTGGTTTCCTTACCTTGGTATTCTATTCGTATAGACATCGCGTTCCAATATTAAGGGTGTGATTGCGTGATGAAGAATAAAGTCTCTCTCACTTTTATTTTTCAAATTGTTGCAGCTATGCCATAATGCCAGTTGTTAAGAGGTGGATTAAAGGGTCTTTGTGGCTGCATTTCTTTATTGGTGTAAGTTTATAAATACTGCTCTATTATCTCTTGAAAGCTGCGCAACAGACCTTTGTTTTTCAGCCTTGCTTATCATTTTATATGTTTTTTACATATTTCTGGTGATAGGAGTGTGATTAGGTCCACTTACAATTTAGATTCAGTAAAAATAAGAGAAATAATCTTAATTATCATAACTAAGTGGACATATTGTGATTTGATTTAATAGGAAGTGAAAGAACTGTAGTAATTAATGTTTGGGAGTTGGATTTGGGTTGGGGTTGCTCGAGGGCGTAATCTGTAATCTATGATAGCCATAAATGAATAACTAAAGACCTTTTAGCTTTATGCTCATGCTAAAGTTGTTGGATTTATTCTAAACCATCTTTCTCGATGTATTTTCTCATCAGGATGTGTTGGACTAGAAGGTGAGATGGCTTTTCAAGGAACTACTTGTTTTTGTTAACTGTACACATTTTGGATCATGTTATAGTTATATAAAACTATGCAGCTTTAATGAATCAACTCATATCTTTCATATGGACTTGATATTATTATGTAGGTGGTTCAATTCCAGCTCTGGCTCAACTCGCATGTTCACCTTGTTAGCTCTAGAACTACAGCTTCTTGAACTATTTCCTCCTTGTCACAATTGCTTGTTGATGGGATGGCTTTTCTTGGGGATGAGGATTGTTCTAGTGAAATCATGTGTCTCACCAGTAACCAACCTCTGGACACGTCACTATATGTGATATCCATGAATGAGGAACATGTGCCTTCAAAAAATCTCTTGTGCATGTAAAAAAAATTCACATACTAATTTTTTTTGTTTAATGTTATTCTCTTTTGTATGCTAGCATTTTTTTTCGTGAAATTAGTGTAAGAACAATCTCTAACATTTGAAAAAGATGGGTGGAACGTGAGCTCTATAAAATGCATGTTATGCAAACAAACAGTCCAAATGGTTAATCTGCGATTTATTGAACATTGTTATTCAGACTTGTCTTTAACAAAAATCTCCCTTCCCTGTCCATAACCTAAAGATGAGTTATATATTATCTCAATTTACTGACTTTCAAAAGACCCTCTCAATTGTTCTAATGCTTTCCATTTGGCTGTGTAGCAGATATCTTCATTTACAGTCGCTCCATATTTCAACTGAACATCATGTATCATTTCCTTCGCTGGATAATTAGCATTCCTCTTCATGATATGTGCACTGATGTTAGCCAACCAATCACTAGTTGCTTGTATGTTGTTACTACCACTGATACATGTGTGTTTATCCATTATTGTTTTGATGACAAAGGTGGAGTCATGCCCCAATTTACTAGCATATATCATCCATGGGCAATCTCCATCACATCTCGCTTCAAGCTTCTTTTCACTCGATTTTTCCATCGAATGTTATAACCATTTTCCATTGCTCAGTTTTTAATTGCTTCCTTGCATTCAATAAAATCTTTAAACTTCATCCTAAATTCAAATACAAGGCTCTTATTATCAACATCAACCTTATATATATTTGATCTCACTTTGCGCTTGCTTCTCCTATATCCTAATTCCTTACCCGGTCTAATGAATATGGCGAGTCATCAGAAGACTCGTACTCTGATATCACATCACCAACATCTTCTTCCTCACTAAATTCTTGGTCTAATCTATTCACTCTTTTCGCCCCTTCTAAAATACCATGTACAATAATACCCTTATCTTTGATATTATGTGCACCTTTATCCATAGCCTTATCCTTAACAACCATTGTATCAACCCCACTTGTACCATTATCACCTCCATAAAGACCACCAACATCACTCTCATCAATGTCAAGTCTAGTAAAATCATCATCTAGACATTGAACATAAATTTCCGAAATAGATTTCTGAAAATCAACATGATCACACAAAGCATTATCAAAGCTATCAACATCACAAAAGAATGTGTAATGCTCTTCTTCACCCATCACTCGAAAAACATATTTTAAGACACTGTGATATTCTAAACCTTTGATTGATTCCTCTAATTTTTCAAAATCAAAGAGTAACCAATCAACTATATCGATATTCTCTGTCTTACCACCAATGTATGGATTTCCATGTTGAAAACTTCCACTGTGGATAATATGTATATCAATCAAATCATCAGCAACCATATCAACCATCTTAGTTTCACATTAAATTTTTTTTTATTTTTTAATTCCATCACATAAACCTTTAAAAAAATAAATATACAATAAATCAGAGATGAAATCCAAAAACAAAATGATGAAAGCTTGTATGTTTCAATCCATGAAGAGCATTAATTTCTCAGTATGTTTCCAATCCATACAAAGATAGTTAGAAAAATAGTTCCAATATCTAAAGCATTAATTTTTTATATTTCGTTTTCACAAATATAAAAAATATAACATCTCGCTTGTACGTACTAATACTATACAATAACAATAATGGAAGTTCCTGAAGATGGTTATTCACAAAACAATTTATAAAAACACCATTAACAAACAATACAAGATGCAAGACAATGAAAAAAAAAGAGTAAACTGTTATGAACAATAAGAATCACAGTAACACTCACTTAAATTTTCTACACTAGCCGACAAGATGAAGAAGTCCACTATTATTAGTCCAATGGTCAATATTCTCTGCAATTGTCGTTTTGTTGATTTTTCTCACCAAAAACTGGATATATTTTTAGGGTTCTTTTGATTCTTCTCAAACTTTTCGTTGTTCTCTGACTCTTGTAATTCGTTCTTTTCAATTGTTTTTTTTATTCTTTTTGGTTTCATTTTAATTATAAAATAATTAAGTTTTAACTTTACTGTTTAAATATGTTTTTTGCATTTATTTAGTTTTTATTCTTAATTATAAAATATTTTCTTCATTTATAGTGCCACCTAAGCAAATTTTTTATTTTTAAATAATTTGAGATCCACATCAACATTCCACGTAAGCATATAACAGTTGACTCAACAATTTTTTTAATTTTGTCAAGGATGGAGGATATAATTACCTGACAGAAGAAAGTGTGAGATAATGTTGAATTTAGTAGTGTAGAGGGAGAAAATGTAATGTTGGGGGAGAATATAGGGAAAACTAATTTTTTTCATTCAAATGTGCTCTCAAAATGAGCTAACACAAGATACATATAGCAAAGGCAGATAACGTGAGCATGGCACATGCAACTCACGTGAGTCTTAACAGAAATTACAAAGCAAAAAATATTCTAACTAATTCTCACTTCCGGCACCTTCCGGATCCTTCTCGATACTTTCAACACCCCCCTCAAGGTGGACATGGGTGCATAGCAGAAATGTCCAACTTGGACACAAGTAATAAAGGGAAATTCAATTCCCTAATCCAATGGCAAATGCCAAATCATCCAATAGCAAAAGCCAAATTAAAGGTGAGATATCATCACCATATCCATGTAAAAATGCAAAAAGCATCAATGGCACAATGGCCAAACCAAAGCTGAAAAAGTCAGCTAATCCGGTAAAAATGCATAAAGCATTAAGATCTGAGCAGCAGAAGCATCAAGTAGCTATGCTCAAGATCAATCCAAGAACACGAGCAGCAGAAGCATCAAGTGGCTATGCTCAATGTCCAATATCCATGCATAAAGCACAAAAATCAAACTACATCAATCAATCGTGTAGTAAACATCAGGTGTGTTACCATCAACAACACCAAGACAAAAGGTTATAAACCAACAACAGGACTTGGTCAAATAATAAAACAGCAACTCCACAAAGCAGCAGCATCAACATAAGGCAGCAGCACAAAACCAGCTGTAAGACAATATCCAATTTGCACAAAAATGTGCATAAACCAACCCCTTCACCATCTTCAAAAACTGGACAAAACCAGCAGCCAAAACAGACATGTAGCAAGTAGAAAACCAATCCAACACAGCAGCAAAATGTCGCAGCAGCAGGCTAAAACAGCAGCCAAAGTAGAGCAGCAACAAAGCTCCCAACAGCTCAGAGAACTCCAGCAGCAGGGCGCAAAACAACCACAATTTATGGCAGCAACAAGAACAAGCCAACAGCAAAATTGTTTGACCAAAGCACCAACAATCATCATCATCCAACAATGAATAGTAACAATGAGGTAAGAGGCAACAACAGCACCAGTAATGACGAACCAACCAAGGAAAAAAACAGCAAACTAGCGACTCAATTCAATTCCGTAAACTTCAATCAAACCAAGGAACAACCTCCCAACACGTTTACATGTAGTCATAGAAACATCAATAAGCAGACTTACAGACGTAGATTACAGAACCACGATACTTCCAACAGATAAAATCCTCTAATTGTAATACACTAGGATAAATTTCCTTAATACACAATAGTTGATAATATATTTAAGGGTTAACCCTTATTATTATGCAAATTCGTATCAATTATCATGACATATTAAAAATTATATGAACTACAATCAAGTTTCATAAAATAAAATAAAATAAATTATCAAGATTCTCAGTTATACACTTATATCGCTTCTACATTATTCTCTTAAAACGTAATTAACTAACAATGAGTAATAAATTTGGTGAACAAAGAAAATTAGGTGAATAACAAACCTAGACGTACAAGCATTGATTTGATTATTTTATATTAAATATTATTTATAGTTTAGCTTATACGCCACCCTATATAACAAATATAAGCATATTTTTAGATAACCAATAAATAACGGTGGTTATATCAGCAAACCATCAGGTCCATAACCGTCAGATCAGTTTAATATTTTTTTATTATATCTATTTTTTTGTTTGCCTTATGTCTAAATATTTAAGCATGGTGGTTATATTAATCACAATGTCAATGTCATTTCAATAGTTAATTTTTTTTTGTCTCAATATTAACAAATGTAAAAAAATTTCATTTCTTCATTTGTAAGATAAATTGAAAAGTTATATATATTTTCCTTTTTTTTAACTTATAGATTTAAAAAATCCGAAAAGAAGCTTGTGACTTCTTATGAATTCACATAATAAAAATATCAATTCTAATAATAGTAAAATATATAAAAAAATTATATAATAGATAAATCTTAATATTATATAAAAAATTAAAATTTACAATTATAACGATAAAAACTCTAGCTCTTCTTTATCCTCAATTTCTCACACTCTATTCTTCTTTATTTTTAATTTTCTTTTATTAATAACAAGTTTATTACTTAGGCGATGTGCAAAATATAGTATTATATTTTTATTATAATTTGTTATTAAATTATATCAATCATATTTATTGCATGGATATATAACCGTAAGATATAAAACTCTGATCAAATTTAGTTAGAATTCTAGCTTTATGCATTAAATTAAATCTCAATATTATATAAAATTCTAAATTTTTACAGGTATAAGGAAAAAATATTCCAGCCGTTCTTTATCCTCAATCTCCCACACTATCTTTTTTTTTCTTTATTTTTAGTTTTCTCTTATTAATAATTGTTGTGAAAAGAGTTGTTTTGTAAAATATCTTATCATCATATTAATATACTGAAGATTAATCTTTTGGTTTAGAGGTGTTAGTCTTGATATCGGAGATAGCATATATAAAGTTAAGGTGCGGAAGTGTTTTTCACTTATAACTGAGTAAGTCAAGACTCAGATATGTCATAAAAAGATTAAATTGCTGTTGAGCAGCTATAAGATAATATTATAATTATACACCAAACAACTGAGATCAGTTGTTGGCAGTGGCGGATACAAGGGGTAATATAGGGTACACTTGTACCCCCAAAATAATGTTTTTCTTTCATAAATTTATATATATTTACTATTATTTATACATATTTTTACTATATGTTTTTACATAATGTACTCCCAAATTATTATATTTATTTATTGTACCCCCAATTTTAAGTTTCTGGATATGCCACTGGTTGTTGGGTTTGAAATTCATGTGTTTGTAAAACAGAAATGAAAATAAAAAATACACAGTTTATAGTAGTTCGGATAAAAAATTCAACCTATGTCCACTCTTCGTTCTCCACGAATGAAAATTCAGTAATTCAAATAGTACATAATAATCTAATATGGATTATAGTCTTCATTCTCCTCCAACGGGATGTCTCTTCAACTTTCTATCGCTGGACACAACAGTTGGTTGAGCTTTACCACACCTCTAGGGCGAGACTCTTCCTTCTGCAACCTCTGTTGCATGCTCACATTTTCCTCACTACTGAGTCAATTGATTTTATTGCTTAAGTTGTGGTTCATTGTCTCTTAATTGTCCACTTGATCAGTTATGGACCTCAGTTTGAATTTCATCGCTTTTCGGGTTGGTTCTTCATATGTTGAAGTCTAAGGCTGGCCGAGCCTAAACTATTACAACACTTAGTCTCTATGCGATTACAAATATAGGATCAGTTCTATACAATAGATTCGTTGACTGAGATTTTTGAGATTTCATCAAAACTAAATATGATTCCTAACAATTTCTTCCTTTTGGATGATGTCAAAAACATGAAGAAGAGAAAGGGATTATAGCGTCTGTTGATCAAAGTCAACTTAAAGCGCCCTTTTGTTGGTCCCAAAATCAGAGTGCTAAACAGTGCTGCGGAAGGTTAGTCTATGCAGCGAAAGTATTATAAGACAGTTGCACTGGTTCGCATAAACTAAGTAGTCAGTTTTGTGTGTACAAGACTTAAGCTTAGGTCTCTGTTTCAGTTAAGTCAGTTTCACAGCATATACACTTCAATACTTGGACTTTCAAAAGTCAGTTAGTGAAACAGAAAAACAGAGCAAGTATGAAAGTAAGTAGTAAACAACACACAGGATTTATAGTGGTTCGAATCTCAATATCCTACATCCACTCTTCAAACCCAAGGTCTGGATAATTCAAAGTAAATACAATCCTCCTTACGATCTATACACAGCCCGTCGGCGCCTCCGTCCTCCAGTCAATTATGGCACTCGCCTAGGAAGTCTTTGCGACTCAGTCTTCAGGTTGAAGTGGGGACGCACCCCGCAGCCTCCTTCCTGATGGTTGGATGTTTACTTTTTTTCCCATAACTTAGGTTGGATGTTTACTTGTTCTTCCCAGAACTCAGGTGGTTGGCATACGCCCGTGAGAATCAGAATCCCAGACTAGGAAACTGACTGCTATGAATATATCTCAGAAAGATATATTCACCAAAGAAGAACTTCGACTTTAGAGCTTCATCCTCGTACTAGGAGAAGTTAACAAGGTATAACTTGAGTTCGAGACTCAAATCTTGTGTAAGGAAACATGGAAACTCAGAGAGTTTCAGAGAGATCCTCTTTGTCTTGTGAAGACTTTAGGATTCTTAGCTCAGAGTTCTTTCAACCTCATACGTTTATGCGTTGATCATTAATCATTAAAGATTGACGTGCAGACTCTTTTATAGAGGATTTCCTCAAGGAATTTTGAATTTTTGCCCGTTAGACACATAAATCCAGACGTTAGGCGAATGGAAGATATTGTCCAATCGTAGCCCACGCCTTAGGTCTGCGACCTGCTCTACTCTGCTGCGTCAGTGTACCATACACTCACTTTTGTCAGACTAAGTTCTCAGTTTGAGGAACCCAGGTTTGGATAACCTCGTACTGACTTACACTTGGGCATATTCAAATGCCTAAGTCTGACTGAGCTTCGATATCTTTTGAATAGCTCAATCTTTAAAGGTAGAGGCTCTCGTACTGACTTTCAAAAGTCAGTACAACTTAGCCCTCATACTGACTTCCCTAGGACAGTATGGTAGACCCTCATACTGACCACTATCAGTATGGAAAACGCCTCCATACTAATTTCTCCGGATTAGTATGGAAAACCCTCATACTGACTTATCCTTAGTCAGTATGGGGAATCCCTCACACTGACTTCTCCTTGTCAGTATGGTAGACCTTATATTGAGTGCTCCATCTCAGTTTCAGGTAAAGGTTGTACTTGGTAAAGACCAAGTTTCAGGCGTATAAGTAGTCAGTTCTCAAGCATTATCCTTTGCTCGGTCTTCAGCCTAAGTTCTATTACAACTCAATCGATCCTATACAAGAATTACAGATCAGGACTCTAGACTCTGAAAAACTGACCAAGATGGGTTTTGACATATCAAAACATTGAGCTAGAGGGAACTTAAGCATTTGTTTCTAACACCCTTAATATGTTCTTCCCCCTAAGTTGGATATCAATTTATAAATGAAAGAAGATAACTGAAGTGATACCACTTGAGAACATATTATAATCTATGAGGTGAGATAAATGATCGCACTTAATTACTGTGCTCAGTTTTAGAAGAAAAAAAAAAACATGTTAAAAATCTATGAGACAAAGAGAGATTATCGTTCAAAAGAGAATATAGTCAATTTTCCATTAGTATCGAATGATATTACATTTTACAAAGTAGAAACAACTAACTATGCTTCTAAATATTCAGCGGTGTCTTCTCTTTTGCTTCTTCAGTTGCAATCTTCTTCTCTCTTTTAAGCTTAGAAGATCATCTTCGAGCTCCTTAGTTGGACCATACTCTGGCAGGATAACTCATTTGAGACAGACAACATCTCAGTTTGTCTCTCTCATTTTCATAGTCAGATTATCCGACCTCTACCTCATTAGTTGGGTGTGTAGTGATAAGCTTTTTGCCTATTAGTTCTCCACTTCATTAATGGAGCTTCTTGGATGGTTGTCGAACACTACAGTGAAATAAGGTGTCTTTTCATGAAGGCACCTCTTCTCATCTCGAGCAGCTCCATTTGATGTATTATCTCTGCACATCATGTTGTTCTTTGAGCGTGCATTATCATTGAAAGGTGTAACTCTTCAAATTTTGAGTCTTAGTTCATTGCTGATGGAGGCATAAAAGGCAATAGAGTTCTGCTGCAATTTGTCTGGTGTACCTGCGTACTACTTCTCTAAAAATGTATATATGATTCTCTTAAGAGCTATATCTTGTTTCCTCTTTAACTGCTTCTCTAAGAGTTTGAAATCTATTGATAATTTATAATTCAAAACTAAGAGATTTGACTCGGTCGTATTACAATTCTATCATACTAAGTAACTGACTACTGATCAGTTATTAGGCATTCCACTCAAAGTGATCTAGCTAACAAGTGATAGTCTTCTTTGTCATTTTAAATCCAATAACTAATAGTTGGGACTCAGTTATCTCAGTTGATTTGAGTCTTCTCTAGTTAGTGGCAATCTGTTGTCCCTTAATTACCACCTCAGTTCGAACATTGTATGAACTGAGAAAATCTTCACAAATCTTTTTATGAATGTTGTTAGTGTTGATTAATGGTTAAGATGTTTAACTCTATGTTATCCATCTGTGGCTGGAGTTCCCCCTATCTTGGAGCTTTTCTCTTCTATTTATTTAATGTCTTCAGCTTGACCCTCTCAGTCATTTTATCTATGATACCGTGACCGAGGATCTGCTTCAAGGTGCAGTATACTGATCACCGGTAAAATAACTAGATTAATTATAGTGTAGTGGCCAAATAAATTTATAATACCCGAAAGTAGTCAAACTCACGTAGACTGCATAATGTAACTATTCTATGTACTAGCCATAGTTTTCAAACCATAGTTGTTTGAGTAAACTGAAAAAGAGTTTTGGTTTTAGAATTTAAAGATGACAATGCTGAAAAGTAAAGGTTTTGAAAATAGAATTTAAAGATACAAGTTCCAGGGCACATAATCAAATTGTCAACATGCAAAATTCATCAACTCAGCAATGGGGAATAAATCAGAGTCAAATGGATAAAACTCATTGGTTAGACAATTAAATCCTAGATATCTAATATGTGACTATCTCCTCACGGTCTCAAGAACAAAATATTAGTCAATCTCGATAATTATCTAATTTTAATCATTCAAATTGATTCTGTCTTTTGAGACAGAAAATAATTACATTCAATTATTTCTTCCTATCACTAATTTTCACCTCTCGGTCCTTCAATTAATAACTGCAAACCTACATTAATTTCATCTCTCGATCCTTAATTAATTCCAGATTAAATTGAATAAAATCCAGGAATTGAACCATGCTATTGAGTTGAATCATTCATGCATGCATTAGAAAAGATTGTTAAACCCTAGAATCTGCTAGGGTTTCTAGCAACTAAACATGGACAGAAATAATACACACATTCAATTAAAAATCATAAATTACCTTACAAGAACAATAGAAACCTTCAAGGTCTTGAAAAAACTCCAATGCAATAATATTCTAAAAATCAAACATAATTTTCGAGCCCTAAGAGTGTTGTATTTATAGAGGAGTGAAAACATCTATACAGGGTATTGGGCTACAATATCAAAAATAACCAAATTGGGTGATTTTCCTTCTCGGGCTTCTGTGTCGATCCCTAAAGAGCCTGTCGATCGACACACATGCATTGTGTCAACTCTTCTTCAACTTCCATTTCGATTCACCCTTGTTTGGCTTTCTTGTCGATCAACACGATTCGTGTCGATTGACATACATTCTTTTCTCGAGCCTTCCTCATTTACCTTGCCTTTGATCGACATCCAACCCATGTGTCGATCGACATTCTCCCTATCGGTCGACACAGAGGTCAAGCTTCGGGTTATTGGCACGTCTCCGAACTCGGTTGACTTCTCGTGTGTCAATCGAACCAGCAACACTATCAAACTCAGCTCTTTTCACCTTTTGCTCTCTTTCAACCTCAAAAACCTACAAAACTTAGCATAACAAGCATAACATCCTATAGTACACTCATGCACAAAAATAACTAATAACTAATCCTAATTGCACTAAAACAAAGGAGAAAAACATTGATAAGTGAGTGTAAATATGAGCTTATCAAACCCCCCAAACTTAAATGCTAGATTGTCCTCAATCAAAAGAAAAGAAAGAAAAGAAATCTCATGTAGTTGAAAGTGTGATGCCTCACAAGATTCATCACATTTAATAATAAAAAATCCTCATCACACAAACAATTTGAAAGAGATAAGATATTCATCAACTGCAGAAGACTCACAAGATAATGTTTCGCTCATTCACACAAGTGTTTGGGTTTTCAATGAAAGCACTCACAACATATATGAAGAAATTTCTACCATAGGCTTCCAAAATTTCTAGAATCTCCATTGCTCAAATGTGCACACAATTCAAGAATCTGAAAGGACTTTTCATTTAATTGTAATGTAGGCTTTTGTGAAGGGTAGGGAAAATTTGGCCAAGTGACTAAATCAATTGATTTCATGACTATCAATAAATCTAAACCACATTTTAACAACATCCACCCACCTCCTAATATATTCAACACAAACCAAAGCGCTTTCTTTTTCTTCTCTCCTTTTTTCTTTTCTTTTCTAATCCTTTTATGCTCTTATTAATAATTTTTTTTTCTTGAGCTTATAAGTACACAAACACACATTTCTCTCTCTCTCTCTCTCTCTCTCTCTCTCTCTCTCTCTCTCTTTCTCTCTCTCTCTCTCTCTGTTTTTTCTTTTCTAGAGCTCAACCTTCTTTTGTTCACCAATACAAATTTCTCATCCACTTGTAACAATTATACTTATTTCAACCAAATTTTATGGACAAGATACAATTCACCTTTTTCATAGCACTCTCTCATAGACAAGACAAAACTATAATGATTTTCTGAACTCATAGACCAAGAAAGAAAAAGTAACAGGCTCAAAGGGATAAAATATCATAAGGGACAATGTTTAGGATAATTTGGCTAACAAATATGTCCTAAAATCATTTTCTATCGTTGTGCACACGATGCAGTCTCGAAATAGAACAGAACAAGTTCTAGAGAAATGAAACATACATGTGAATCTCACATTAAACGAAAAAAACTCAAATTCTCACCTGGGTTCAAATTTTTTCCACAATTAATTTCAATCCACTCAAACATCATGCAAGTGTAAGTTTCAATTCAATCATATCATGCGGTATCCTACATTCATAGACAATCAACCACAATCAAACTCATCTTCAATCGATTCCAAACTCACACTTAGTTCAAATAAGTTCAAAACTCAACAAGTTTGATCGCACTATATCTATATTTTTTTCTAGGCATAAATTTAAATAACATAAAGCAGAAAGCATAATAAAGGGATAGAAAGTTCGAATTTCTTGTCCACATCCCCCCAAACTTATTTCAAAATCTGAGAGTTAGAAAAAGTTTGAAAATCGTACAAGAATAAGAACTATTACCTGACCGTTGATCCCAGACATCAACGATTTTATCCTCCGGAGGAATCAGCGTTGCGCAACGAAGCATTTATGGCTACTGGAACTCTGTGTCGATCGATAGGGGCCCTATTGATCGACACAGATCCTTCCTATCGACACCTACATCGGGTCGAAAGAGTAACACCGTCGAGACCTCTGTGTCGACTGACATCAGGCATGTCGATCGAAACAGAGGTCAATCTTTTAAATTTTTTTCGAAAATAAACAAAGAAAAATAGAAAATTTAAAAGTAAAACGAAGCAAAAGAAATCAAAATAAAGCAAGTAAAGGTTGGGTTACCTTCCAACAAGTGCTTTAGTTAATGTCGTAGCTCGACGATACCTCTTTTTCTCAAGTCCACGGAGGATGGGTGCGAACTCGCCTTCCTCGAGCATCAACAATATAGACCAGCCGATCTTCAATGATGTCAGTGAGCTCGGAGTGGGATGGTGTAATTTGCAATTTTTCCATCCCATCCCCTTGCTCCCATTCAATGGCCACTTCGTCTTCTCTTTCCTCCTCGGTTTCTTCCACTTCTTCCTCAAAGTCTTCAATGGAGGTGATCCAGTTGCATTCGGATTGCTGTCGACTTTTGTCAAGCGTGAATGTGATCCTCTCATCATTAGCACGTAGTGTAATGTCAATCAGTGCAACACTTGTGTCCAAGAACTCTCGTCCCAAGATAAGGGGTGTGTTGCAATCCTCCTTCATGTCAATCACTACATAATCACTACATAATCCTCCTTTGGGGCAAGACACAGATCGGTCATCCATCTACAGTGTAATTGTAGTAGGCCTCATATCTCCAATGTTGAGGCGCTTGTAGATGGAGTATGGCATCAGATTGATGTTGGCACCAGTGTCGCACATCACCTTTTGAAATTCGATCCCCCCGATCTCGACTGGAGTCAAAAAGCACTTTGGATCACTCCTCTTGATTGGAATTTTCTTTTGAAGGAGTAGGCTACACTGCTCATGAAGATTCAAAGTTGAATTCTCAACAAAGCGTTTCTTCTCGCTCATCAACTTGCGGAGATACTTCATGTAGCTAGGGATCTCTCTCAAGGCCTCAATCAGTGGTAAGTTGATACTTACCTTCTTCAAATTCTCCACAAATCTCGAGAACTTGGAATCCTGCTTTTGCTTGGCGAACCGTTGAGAAAATGTTATTGGAGGTGTTGGAGTAGCTTTGGAACTTGAATTGTTGAGCTGGGGAGACTTCTATGTCGACTGGGCTGGAATTGTGTCGACATGCCCTCTATTTCGATCAACAGGGGGTGTGTGTCGATCGACACACCCGCAAAATTCCATTTGATCGATTCATCTTCATCACTCGACATGCCTGCTTCCTCCTGCTCTTTGTGTCGATTGACACTAGGTGTGTAGGTTGAAACAGAGGGCATTCCTGCAGGAAAATCCTGCTCTTCTCCCCAAACTCGTTTTGGGGCTTCCTCGGACCTTGGTAGCTCATTCCAGACCTCAACTTGATTGCTTTGCACTCCTTTTGGTTCTTGGGGTTCACTTTGGTGGTGCTCGACAACTTCCCTTACTTGTGTTGCGTACCAAGTGAGGTAGCAATCAAATTGAGCTACGTCTCGATTATCGGCACATGTTTGCCAAGTCTGTTCACTATGGTGTTGACCCCAGCTACTTCTTGCTCAATCTTTCCAACGCGATAGCCGGAATCCTTGTTGAACTTTTGCAACACCTCATCGAGGCTCCCCTTCTTCTTCTCCACGATCTCTCCATTTTGAACATCGAAATCTGGTGTAGGGTGTTCGGCACCTTTTGGTTGAGCATAGGAAAATATGGGATGAGCTCTTGGTGGGTAGTGCTAATATCCCTTTGCTGGTACTGATTTTGGTATCCACCTCAATTCATATAATTTACATCGGCTACGGGATCAACAAAAACACAATCACTAGATGTTAGTTTCTTCATCTCCCCCTTGAGCTTTTCGATCTTCTTCTTGGGGGTGTCATCTTCCTTCTTCTTCACTGCCCGAACTTGAGGTCTCCTTAGATTGGCCCCTTATTGAGTATGCAAGGCCATCTTTTTGAACAACTTGAGGGCTTTTTCGGAAGACTTGCTCATCACAGATCCTCCGGCTGCATTGTCCACCAATTCTTGAGTTCTTTCATTCATCCCTCGATAGAAGATGTGGGTTTGCTCCTCATTGTCCAACTCTATGGCCCGGACAACTCTTCAATAGCTCGTTGAACCTGCACTACTACTCAAACAAAGACTCATCCATCTTTTGGTGGAACTGCAAGATCTCCATCTTCCTCTGAATGATCACAGAAGGTGGAAAGAAAGCGGCAAGGAACTCTGCTCGGAGATCTGCCCAAGTGTGGAAGCTTGATCCCGCAGTGATAAGGGAAACAAGCGGAGACAGATCAAATCCTGGCTGACTCCATTCTGCTAGATGGTCTCACACACCTCCACGAACATTCGGAGATGAGCGTATGGATCCTCCACCGCTCGGCCACCAAAATGGTTCTATTGAACCATCTGAATCAAACTGGTTCTGAGTTCAAAGTTATTGGTAGTGATACCAATAACAAATCCCTCATTGCTGGGCTGCGGTCTGTATCTCCTTGTCATGGCATTTGGATCCTCATCATTGAAGTCCTCTTGGCGACGTCTTTGTCTTTCTCGTTCTCTTTCTGTCTTTGTAGCCTCGAGTCTGTCTGCTTCTCATTCAACCATCTATTGCTTAATCAGTTACTTAGTGTGGTTGACCTCTTGGACTAGAAGAAGGGCATTTTGTTGAGTGAGTTGTGTGTCGGGATCCACCAAGGGTGGCATGTCATGCTCATCCTCTTCTTTCGGGTTTTTATGGCTCCATGTTGATGATTGTGCTTTGCTTTTCCTCCTCCGGACTGTGGCCTCGATTTTTGGATTGAAAGCTTCGAGTGGTTTGCCCTGAGCCCTCGTGTTCATGTAACCTAAGAAAAGGGCACTGCAGAATTCAGCCTCTATGTCGATCGACAGGGTACCTGTCAATAGACACGAATGATGTGGCTGTGTCGACCGACATGCAGGGTGTCGATCGAAATAGAGTGCAAACTAAAAAAATCCCACGCACACCAAACACGAAAACTAAAACAGAAATAAAAAAATAAAAAACTAAATCCAACAGATATATAAAACAAACTAATAAAATAGAATCTAACATTCCCCGACAACAACGCCAATTTGATCACCGGTAAAATAACTAGACTAATTTTAGTGCAGTGGCCAGATAAATTTATAATACCCAAAGGTAGTCGAACCCACAGAGACTGTATAGCGAAACTATTCTATGTACTAGCCAGAGTTTTCAAACCATAGTTTTTTGAGTAAATTGAATACGGGTTTTGGATTTAGAATTAAAAGATGATAATGCTGAAAAAGTAAAGGTTTTGAAAACAGAATTTAATGATAAAGATTCAAGGGCAGATAATCAAATCGTCAACATGTAAAATTCATCTCAACAATGGCGAATAAATCAGATTTAAATGGATAAAATTCCTTGGTTAGACAATTGAACCCTAGATTACTAATATGTGACTATCTCCTCTCAGTCTCAAGAACACAATATTAGTCAATCCCGATAATTATCTAAGTTTAACCCTACAAATTGATTCTTCCTTTTGAGACAGAAAAAAATTGCATTCAATTATTTCTTCCTATTACTAATTTTCACCTCTCGGTCCTTCAATTAATAATTGCAAACCTAGATTAATTTCATCTCTCGATCCTTCATTAATTCTAGATTAAATTTAATAAAAACCAAAAATTGAACCATGCTATTGAGTTGAATCATTCATGCATGCGTTAGTAAAGATTGTCAAACCCTAGAATCTGCTAGGGTTTCTAGCCACTAAACATGGATAGAAATAAAACACGCATTCTATTAAAAATCGTAAGTTACCTTACAGGGACAATAGGAACCTTCAAGGTCTTGGAAAAACTCCAATGCAATAATATTCTAAAAAATCAAACATAATTTTTGAGCCCTAAGAGTGTCGTATTTATAGAGGAGTGAAAACATCTATACAGGGTATAGGGCTAAAATATAAAAAATAACCAAACTGGGTGATTTTTCCTTCTCCGGCTTTTGTGTTGATCGACAGAGAGCCTATCGATTGACACACATGCATTGTGTCGACTCTTCTTCAATTTCTATTTCAATTCCCCATGTTCAGCCTTCGTGTCAATCAACACACATACATGCTTGTGTCGAGCCTTCCTCATTTTCCTTGCTTGATTGACATCCAACCTCTGTATCGATTGACATTCTCCATGTCGGTCAACACAGAGGTCAAGCTTAGGGTTTTTGGCATGTCTCCCAACTTGGTCGACTTCCCGTGTGTCAATCGAAAGAGCAACTCTGTCAAACTCGGCTCTTTTCACCTTTTGCTCTCTTTCAGCCTAAAAAACGTACAAAACTTAGCATAACAAGCATAACATCCTCTATAGTACACTCATGCATGATCACACTAAAAACTCGATAGAATTTCTAATGCAATGCAAGAATAAAATATCAATCCGGTCCATGCTCGGTTCGCCCACTAGAGTACCGATTACTCATGTAAAGGCTAATATCTAGGAAGAACAATCGTTGAATGTGTTTACTATCTACGCAATGAAATTAAACTAACAACTAACTAAAACTATCAATCTTAAATCAAAACTTACATTCAACATGATTCCCACAATCAAAGATACACCTCAATACTTCAATAATAGGTAGAACAAGAACAAATCAAGAGTTTCAATATAGAGAAAGTAGGATGTTGAATAGAACTAGGTAGTAGACTATTTTGGATAATTGAATGTTGTAAACTCATTTAATCTCTCTACAAATGGTCAATTCACACGAATTTGATTGATCCCCTTTTGTACCGACAAACTAATTGTAGATGCAATAGAATTAATGACCTGTCACATTGTCAAATCCTACGACACTACCAAAAGCTCGTGAATTATCGACCAATGTGCTTTCGTCGCACAAGGATTGGATCGAGATATACATAAAACACACTATTCATGACACTTTAACCCGTGTATTGGCTGCAATCTCAGTCTCATTTAACAAATGACTGACTCTTATCTACATCATTTGGGTAAAAACAAGATCTAGCATGCCTTAATCATATAGAGAGAGGTAAACAATCAATTCATCAACCAAAAGTATCCACTACTTTTTTCAATTCAACGTCCAAGAGAGTCTAGCCACACATACCTCTCAATTGTCTTAAATAAAAGCAAAAAGACAACTTAACCATTACAAAAGAGGTAAGCTAGAGATTTTCCCCAAATTGACTTGATTTGATCTTGATCTCCACTCTAGATCTCCATCCCTTCATCAATTTGATTGGATTTGCCTTTGAAGCTATTCAATTGATGTTTAAAATAGATAGGAGGTGTGATTTGAGTGAGTAACCGTCGAAGATCCATCAAAAGTTCAAAAGTCCCTTTTCAATTTTGATTTTCTAACTTTTATACTAAGTTCTCAGACTTAGAGCGACCCAGACCAAAGGAGATCGACCGAGCCCGTCTGAAATTGCCCGGGACTGATCCAGATCAGCCGGTATTTAGCTTTGAAAAGCAGGTACCGGTCGATCTCTGCAGAGATTGGTCGAGATGAGCCAAATAGAGGCAAATCTCGATCGATCCCAGAGTTTTTTGGGTCAGGATTTGGCTCTAAAATCTTCCCTGCTGCATCATCTGCTCATGCGGGTCGATATTTCCAGCACATGGAACTCATTCGGGTCGATATTTCACCAAAAATTGGCCAAACTTGATGAAATACGCTCCATTCCATCCTTAAACAACTCAAACAACACAAAACACGAAAACAAAACAAAAAGAAAGCGTAAAACATATGATATGGGCATAAAGTGGACACAAAAAAGCCTGCACACACATCGAATAATAGGTCATTTTACGCACATATCATAATCCCCCTAACTTGAACCTTTGATTAACCTCAACCGAAACAAAGCAAAACATTCATTCTACCTCGTGCAATACCTCATAGCTCATATAGTCTATCTTAGCATGCCATAGTCAAACGAGATTATCAACTAACTTTGTGACACGGTTAATGTTAAACACTCAATCCATTAAAGAAATTAGATAAAAGAAATGAAATGCACTCCCTTACGTGTTTAGGGACAATTCACACAAGCACGAGATTTCAAGCTCGATTTCCATAAGCTTGCATCCATTCTCACCACTATACTACAATGAGCTAGATCCTAGAATCAAGAAGGCCTTTATTTTGGTTATAACGTGGTTATCTAAAAGGGTAGATGGTTTTAGGCCAAAGTAGCTAAACTCCTCAAATTCCTAAGAACCCCCAAATTATCAACTTCGAACCACTAATCCTAAGGCTTATTCTATTCTCAATTCTTTCTTTCCATTTTTTTTTCTTTATTATCTTTTCTTTTCTCAATTTTTTCCTCTTTTTTTCTTTATTTTTTTTTCACAACAACAATTTTTTGAAGGTGCTCATTTTTTTTCAAGACTTGCACCTTTCCTTTTCATTACCTTTCATTTTCTTTCTTTTCTTGCATCATAAAAAGGGATTTCAACCAACCATCATACCAAACAATTCCCATCCCAATCTCACAACATCATATTCACCCTCATACTCTCATTCCCCCCAAATGTGTCCTAATTATATCAAAGAAATTCTTCATTCAAGCTCAATCACGGGAATCAAAGATATGAAAGGCAAAAAATAATCAAATAGAACACCTTAAAATCCTGATGTGTAAGGTAGGACTTGGAATTGATGGTCTAATATCATTTTCTAGTCACATGCTCATGCTAATAGATCGAGAACGGATGCAAGTTCTAGATTTCTTGCTCTCAATCTTGCCTCTCACAACCGGAAAGATATGACAATGTCAAGGCTTAATTCCCACGGCTTTTTGTCAAGTCCTAAGCATTAACCACACACAAAACTCGACAATTCAAAAGGTTAACTCAAGCATGCTTTGATATCAAGATTCCGCTCTATCATAGGTTTAAGTAAAATTCAAACTTCACTAGCTAATCATGAGTAGATCTCAAGCTTAGTTTGTGTTCATCATTCATACACAATCACACAACACATAAAAACAACCTAAAAAAACTAAAATGCAATCAAATCTAAATGGCAAAGAGAATGATAAAATGCGTTACCCATCAGTATCCACAATCAAACCACTTCTCCATTTGCCTTATGGTACCTACTCACAAACACAAACTCCACCAATTCAAAATTTCACTCAAAACACTCCACCATAGATCCTCACAAAATTATATGCATTCAAAACCAATAATAATCCCATTTAAACATCTTTCCACCAACATTCCACAATCCAACATCTATATACATCAAACATTGTTCCACTAGCACCACGAATCATTCCACAAGCCATACATCAACATGAATAACAAAATCATGCATCCAATCAACACAATTCCATTCATAAAAAAGAAATAAAACCATAAAACATCCATCCAAATTCAACCAAGAGTGTAAAATATCAATTATACAACAGCTAAATCGAATCAAAGGAGAAAATTATCTAACAAAATAAGAAACAAAAGATAAAGGAGGTAAGAGAAAAGAAGAGTAAATCGAAGCACCGGCAACCGGCACATCCCCCCAAACCTAGTCAAGTGAGACTAAGTTTGCATATAGATGGACGGTGCTCCATCACTCCTCTCGATCTTGTGGTTCCCCCTAACAAACACAAACCAAACAACGATCATTACCAACAAGAATAAGACCACAATTCATAAGAAATAAAACCTACCAAGTGAAAACTGTGGATGGGTTGCCTCCCATCAAGCGCTTCTTTATAGTCATTAGCTTGTGTCTTACCTCATCTTCTTCAATCATTGTCACAAGGGGAAGATCCGGAACTCATACCTCTAATCCATAGGCCAAGGATCATCCGGAAAGATAAGCTTCCTCTGTGCATTCCGAGGTGGCTCATCTTCAACTCTTGCTTTCTTCGTTCTTCCTTTTTCTAGCTCGACGTAATCCCCCGGATCATCGTATTCTCATTATTCTCCTCCATGATCATCATCCTAGGATCTTCACCATCCTTCAATCTCATCATTCGAATTCCTTTATCAACCCAAATCCTCTTACCTTTTTCATTCTCAAATTGCCTTCCTTCCTTCACATCATCCATACCCTTCGGGGGTAACGAGAATACCAATTCTTTTCCTTCACATCGGAAAGTAAACTCCCCATTCTTCATGTCAAATAGGACATCCGTTGTATGCAAGAATGGTCGCCCGAATATCAAATGCATTCCCCCTTATTTTTCATATCAACAACCAAGAAATCCCCCGGGAAAGTAAAATCCAAGACCTCCACATTCACATCCTCCACAACTCCTCTTGGGCAAAATATGGCATGGTTAGCCATTTGGAGGACATGGCTAGTGGGTTTCAACTCACCAACATTCAATTCTTTGTACAAGTCCCAAGATATCACGTTGACGCTTTCCCCGGAGTCACACAAAGCCTTGTCAACTTTGGTATTCCCAATCTTACAACTTATTACAAAGCTCCCAGGATCATCTTTCTTACTTGCTATCTTTCTCAACCCTCTTGCTTCATTTCCTTCACTCAAACCATCTTCCATTAATTCTTCTTCATGCAAACGTCTCCCTGAATTCAACTCATCTTCAATCAGCTCGTCAAGTACCAGTACCCATTGAATTTCTTCTGGGAGTGGCATTTCTATGTCACATTTTATAATGTAGTAAAAAAACTTAACTTCTTCTTCTTAAAGCACACTCTCATCGTCCTCCTTTTTAACTTCCACCTTTTCAACCACTTCACTCTTCACCACCTTTGATTCAACTTTAACTTCTACATTTTCAAGCTTTGGAGTCATCACCAAGACTTGCTCCTCTTCTCCTCGTTCTTCAACCACAACATTCCAACACTTCTTTTGGGTAATTTCTGTATCACTTGGAAATTTACCTGCGTGATGTTTTCCACTCAATTGCTTTGCAATAGAGGAAATTTGAAGTTGTATCTCAGCTAGAATTCCATCGTACTTCTCAAACTTATTATCGTAATCTTCATTTAGATTCTTCCTAGCCTCTTGACTTCCATATCTACTACCTCCTCCTCCCATATATCCTCCTTGACTACTACTCCCCCATTCTCTAATTGTATTGGAAGATTCAACGCATTGTTAGAGTTAGCATAGGAGAAGTTAGGGTGGAACCTATTAGAAGGATGATAGTACATGTTACCCGGGGGGTTGTAGGGGGCATGGTTGTTGTTGAACCCCATCATTTGATTGATAAAATTGACATTCTCCGGATATATCTCCTCTTGTTTCATCGTCACCATCTCATCCCTTCTTCCGCCCGAGGTAGTCAATAAGCCCAACTTCTTTTGTATCATGGCTATTTGTTCTTTCAACTCGTCACTTTCTTTCATTTCGTTCATCGACTTCACCAATCTATAATCTTTCCTCTCCTTGGGCCATTGGCAACTATTTTCCACCATCTTCTCAATTGTCCTCCATGCCTCGTCTTCTTCTTGATCGAGGAAAAAACCCCCGAAGAAGCATCCATCATAAACTTTGTCTCATAATTGAGAACCCCGTAAAGCTGGCATATTTGTTGGCTTCTAGGCAAGCCATGCCTTGGACACTTTTTGAGTAGATCACGGAAATGGTCCCAAGCTTTATACAAAGGCTCATCATAACTCTGTCCGAACAAAGTAATATTGGCTCTTCTCTTCAATGTAAGACTTGGAGGAAATAATTTGAATAAGAACTTCTCTTGAAGCTCTTCCCAAGTAGCGATGCTTGGCTTGTTGAGGCCTTCGAACCAATGTCTTGCCCCGACTCGAAGAGAGAAACAGAACAAACTCAAGAGGATATGGTCTTGAGGTACTTGATTTATCTTTATGGTGTTGGTAATCTTAAGAAATCGCGAGATATGGGCATTAGGATCCTCCGTTGCATGGCCATCATATTGGTATTTTGTATCATTTGTACTAGCTGTGGCTTGATTTCAAATTTGGTCACATTGACCCCCAATCAAAATTCTCCGGTAACATGCTCTCCTTGAGGCCGGAAGAGGTTTTGGAGAGGCCTCCTTGGATCATTCCTCTCGTTCATCATAGCTCTCATCACCTCAAGTTGCCTCTCAAGCTCATCAATCCTACCCGTGTCTTCATGCCGATTATCCATTTCGAATTCAATCTAAACTTCTTCAACTATTTGTCGGAACTTTTGCTCTTCTAGCAAGCGAGCTTTGGATCTCATGATCATGCAACACCTATAAAGATCCAATAGCTCCAATCACAAACCAACAACTAAAAACATACAACAAAATAAGAAAAATCAATCAATCAAACAAAAGAACAAACACCTAGACTACAAGCTTCACACGTTCTTCAATATCTAGTAGCCTACTCAATCAAGTCCCCGGAAATGGCGCCAAAACTTGATCACATTAAAAAATTGATAGAATTTCTAATGCAATAAAAGAATAAAATATCAATCCAGTCCTTGCTCGGTTCGCCCACTAGAGTACCGATTACTTCTATAAAGGCTAATATCTAGGTAGAACAATTGTTGAGTATGTTTACTATCTAGGTAATGAAATTAAACTAACAACTAACAAAAACTATCAAGCATAAATCAAAACATACATTCAACATGATTTCCACAATCAAAGATACACCTCAATACTTCAATAATAGGTAGAACAAGAACAAATCAAGAGTTACAATATAGAGAAAGTAGGATGTTGAATAGAACTAGGCAGTGGACTATTTTGGTTAATTGAATGTTGTAAACTCATTTAATCTCTCTATAGATGGTCAATTCATACAAATTTGATTAATCCCTTTTGTACCGGCGAACTAATCGTAGATGCAATAGAATTATTAAATCTTTACATTGTCGAATTCTTTGACACTCCTAATAGCTCGTGAATTATCGACCTATGTGCTTCCTCCGCACAGGGATTAGATCGAGAAACACATTAAAACACACTATTCACGACACTTTAACCTGCACATTGGCTGCAATCTCAGTGTCAATTACAAATGACTGACTCTTATCTACATCATTTGCATAAAAACAAGATATAGCATGCCTTAATCATATAGAGAGAGGTAAACAATCAATTCACCAACCAAAACTATCCACTACTTTGTTCAATTCAACATCCAAGAGAGTCTAGCCACACATAAATCTCAATTTTCTCAAATAAAAGCAAATAGACAACTTAGCCATTACAAAAGCGGTATGCAAGAGATTTTCCCCAAATTGAGTTGATTTGATCTTGATCTCCACTCAGATGTTCATCCTTCATCAATTTTATTGGATTTGCCTTTGAAGCTCTCAATTGATTTTTAAAATGGATGGGAGGTGTAATTTGAGTGAGTAACCGCCAAAGTTCCGCCGAAAGTTCAAAAGTCCCTTTTCAATTTTGTTTTTCCAGCTTTTATACTAAGTTCTCAGACTCAGAGATTGACCCAGACCAAAGGAGATCGACCGAGATTATTTAAATATGAGAAGCCACCAAAGCAGCCCATCTGAGATTGCCTGGGACTGATCTGGATCGATCGGTATTTTGCTCTGAAAAGCAGGTACCTGTCGATCTCTGCAGAGATCGGTCAAGATGAGCCAAATAGAGGAAAATCTCGACTAATTCCAAGTTATCTGGGTTGGGATTTGGCTCTGAAATCTTCCTTGCTGCATCCTCTGCTCATCAGGGTCGTTATTTTAAGTACATGGAACTCTTCCAGGTCGATATTTCACCGAAAATTTTCCAAACTTGATGAAATATGCTCCTTTCCATCCCTAAAAAACTCAAACAACACAAAACATGAAAACAAAACAAAACAAGCGAAAAACATATGATATGGGTGTAAAATGGATACAAACAAGCATGAACACACATCAAATAATAAGTCATTTTATGCACATATCAATGCACAAAATTAACTAATAACTAACCCAATTGCACTAAAATAAAGAAGAAAAATATGGATATGTGAGGTCAAATATGAGCTTATAATATACCCTTTCAATTGATTATATTTAGGTCCACGATTTACCACGAGTCCATCTACGTTAGTTCGACTAAGGAACCTTTTGGGAATCCATACTTATATATTTTTTCTCTCAATATATTTTTTGATATTTGGTTATTATTTTCTTATTCGATAATGCATCCCATTATGATCTTTTATGTGAAATTGTGCTTGTGAGAAAAGTTTTGCCCAGAAGCTAACTTCAATGAGAGAACCTTGGGAACTTGATCCTCTTTGTGGTTGAATATTTACATATTATTTCCTCGAATTAGATCCTAGACCATTATTCTTAGCCTTTTCATCATGGCAGTTGTACTCATTGTTGAGTTTATAAACTTGGTACTTCGTAGAAATAGGCCTCCAATTCGATTTCTCATAATTGGGTTATGTCTAATTCGATCTCTCACAACTACGAAGTCTCCCACTGTTCTCTTAACAACTTGGACGCCTCCAACTATCCTTCTTATAATTGGGAAAATTAATTGATTGCCTTACTAAATGATTGGTCAATTTTGGCTGAGATTTGTTAGATCGAGCAACTCTCATCAGTCTTCCTTCGACTGAGTCTCAACTTTATCAAGAGGTGTCCATGTAAATTTTTTCATGAAAATGATAGTTTGGTCACTCAAAACATCTCTTGAGCTTTTAGATAAAGATTCTTGTATTAAGGTTTTTTTTTTCAAAATGTTGGACTCAAATTATCAAAATTTGTTTTCAGGCTTGAGTTTTCGGTTTTTAGCTTTTCAAAATCCCTAACAAGAGACTGAACTCTATTAGCTCCCCAGACAGTTTCTTGACCTAGTCTTGCAAAGATACATTTTCTTGAGAAATATGTTATTCTAAAGTACAAATGTATGGAAAATCATTTGAAAAAGTTTCTAAGGATAAACCTTCTGAGTCAGAGCGACACATTTCAGAGTTTACAAATGCTTGCTCTAAAGTATGCATAGGAGAGTCATTTACCTCTTCAGTTGTCGAGGTAGTGCCCAAGTGTTACTTTGTTATCTCAATCGTAGTGTCCACAAGAATGACTATCTTGACTTATCCATCAGAATTGAGTTCCAGAATTTTTGGCATTCCTTTCCTATTTTGATTCCTCAACATAACTGTTCTATTTAGTTTGTGGAATGTCGATTGTGCTCCTTTTTGGAAAGGTTATTTGCTCGTTGTTTGCATACAAAATGGATCTGGTCCAAAATGAATCAACAGTCAGTCAAAAAGACCAACTGCCCTGATATCAATTGTTGATCCCAAGATCAGAGATAGCACATATAAATTTAAGGTGCAGAAGTGTGTTTCAATTATAATAGGGTGGACCAAGGTTCAATTATAAACCAATAACTAAGGTCAATTGTTTGGTTTGAGATTCATGTGTGTGTGAAAACACAAAAATAATAAAAACCGGAAATAAAAAGATACAATTTATAGTGGTTTAGGTCCTAAACTAATCCTGCGTCTGCTCTTCGTTCTCTACGAATGAAAATTCACTAACTCCAACTGTACATGATAATCTAATACGATTTACAGTCTTCATTTTTATCCAATAGAAAGTCTACCTCTATTTCTGATTGCACGGTAGGACAAATGGTTAAGGTTTATTACATTTTCAGTGCTAGACTCTTGCTCCTGCAACCTCCGGTGCACACGGTATTTAAATACATTTTGCAATGTTGGCTCGTCAGTCAGTAGATGATTGTAACACTTCATTGCTTCAAGGGATGAAGGTTTTAGTTCTCTTCAAGAACGATGACTTCAAGTGCAGATCCTACGGATCTATGATGTCTCAGAACCTATATTGTGAAACAACTAGACAACTTCGGTGATCTCTTCTTACAGAAAAATAGAGGTCTCGTGCTAGAGATGTATGGAAAGCAGATCGCTTGAGTAGTGGAGATTATTTGTTCGTCTTGCAACTGATTCTCTCTTCTTAATTCTCCAACCTTACAATGAGCTTTCTTCTTTTTATTCACCAACCTTGTTCCTTGATATTGAAGTGGAGTATTTATAGTCCTCATTTGAAATTGCACTATTGTAGAAAGTTGTTATTACCCCATACTTTTTTGCAGGTGAACTTTGATATTCCACTTATTATGCATTTTTTCTTTTCAGTACACGGATGAGACATTTTGATTAACATAAAGTATTAGTTGTGAATTCCAACAACTGAGCTTCTATTTGATTTGTCCATCCTTCTTCTATTCCCAACTGACAATTCATTTGGATCTGAGTTATGAGCTAATCCTTCTCTTCAGCTGGACCGTTGAGATATCCTTAAAACTAAATGAATCAAATATGGACACATTTTCCTCACAGCTAAGTCAATTGATATTGTTGCTTAAGTTGTGGTTAATCTTCTTATAAATGTCGACTGATCAATTATGACCGTCAGTTTGAACTTGATCTCTTCTGTAATTAGTTCTTTGCATTTTTATGTTATTGGTTAGCCGAACCTAAACTATTACAACACTTCACTACTATGAAATTATATATACAGGATTAGTTCTATCAGTTCTATTACAACCCTATCCAAATATTAAAATAAAAGTGGTTATTTACTGCTTTGGTTTATTTATTATTTAAAAGGTTGGTCAATCAATGTCCTCCCTCTAGGCCAATTACATATCAATAAATTATTTAAATTTATAATAGAGAATGAAATATAAATTTTATAATAAATGATTTGAACTGTAATATGTGTCCTGTAATTTTGTTATGTAAGAAATTACTTGAATTCAGGCCAATAATCATTGTGAAATTAACAAATAAAATTTTTTTTATCCAAATATTTTTATGAGATTGGATACTTACATTACCACACATCTTATTCAAGCCACCTATCTCATATAAATCAAACTTATTAAAAGAAAATTTATAGTGAATAGAGTGGCAATCTCCAATATTACAAATAATTCGACACAAATCCAATACAATATAAATAAATTGAGTCAAGTTCTTTTGAGTCGGACCCATGAATTCTACTTAAAAATTGTGTCAGCTTCAAATTAGTTTCAACAGGTTCACATGCAAAGTCCATATGACCTGCCAATGAAATCAATCACTTAATTAAATATGAAAATTTGAATAGATAAAACCTAAAAGGCTTAAACTAAACTGTAATTTAAATTTTATTTTGTTGGCTTGTTGCTTGTAAGTTTAAATTGTGTGCATTTTAAGACCTTGATTATGGATTGTATTTGTGATTTCGTGTTAAACAGGTCATCTTAATTAAACTTAAATTTATCACCATAATTAAGAAAGTTATTTCAAGTCATTTTCGGGTTGACATGAAAATAAACAGGTTATATTTTGGGAAACTTTTCTGACCCAAATAAAATAAATAGGTTTGGTTCGGGTTGGTATATAACGTATTAATATCAGGCCGTGTGAGTATTGGCCTGGGTTATACTCTTCCGAGCCCACTTATTTCGAGCCCATCTCTTATTTCCTAGCCCACATATATGTTGGTTGGGTTTGTGGATTGCTTTATGGGTTGTAAGTCGGTTCGGGTTAAGGATCGGTAAATGGTTAGGCGGTTACAACCAACCCATCGATATAAATATCTATGATCTACTCCGCTCAACTTAGTTGTTACGAACCCTAACCCTAATCCGTCGCACTCTATATCTCTCTAAAACGCTCTCCCTTCTCACTATATTTTTGACCTTTATGTGGCCTGAATCCTTGTTCCAATGAGAGAATCAATGAGCTAGAGGGTCTCCTTAGTGTTGTCGCCCTAGATCTACCACCGGAGGTCGGTCGGAAGGCGCAAGCTCACACCACGTGAGTTTTTAGCCAACAATCAGTCCCCAATCCCATCGGCGAGGCATTGGTGCACTAGATCAGAGAGAGAGGACCTCGGTGGCTTCCACGACAGTCTGAGCTTGAATAATTGACCCAGTTCGTGCATGGAACCCTACTCCAGTTAGGACTAGGTCAGAGTCCAGCGAATAATAGGCTGGAAAATGGATCCCGTAGGCCTTATACCTAAGAGTGTTATCAGAGCCAGGTTCCTGCGGATCCGTAAGCTTGCTTACCATAGAATTCACATCGTCAGTGCCCCAGGGCATGGAAGGTAGGTCGGGTGTGTCCTCATCCAGGGCCCCCGCTCAGGTATAGGGCTCTTTCTACCCAACCCCCTCTTCCTTGAGTCGGTCTTGTATCAGTTTCTATGTCTTTTGTTCTTTTAGGGTCTTCTCTAGGGTTCAGTAGTTCGGTCCGGATAACCGCAACCTACTGAACATCCATCTTACTGGACCAGACAACCGTAGTAAGTTTGGATCCTTTTGTGTGTTTACTGGATGTTACGTGCGCACCTAGGGTAGTTTCTTTGATCTCTCGTGTCTCTTGTTGTGTTTCTTGGTTGTGTGCCTTATTTGTTTTGCTATGTGCTCTGTCTGTGGACTTTACCTTGGTTACGTGCTCTGTCCTTGTTGGTTTTTCATTCCTGATCTGCATTTGTTTTTGTTTCACCGTCTATTGTTCATTATGTAACTCAGTCTGTCATACCTCTGTGTACATATAGCCTGCATCAACCAATTATTTTTAATCAACATAGCTTCTGGCATGGTTTCTCATGGTATGACTCCATTTAATGGTAAAAAATTGACTTTTCAATTTGGAAACAAAAGATTAAATGAATTATGATACAATAAAAAAGTGTTAAGAGCTATAACTGCAGAATTTCTTGACTCTGATACTCCTGAAAAACATGTTGAAATTGATGAATTAGCTTGTTCAATTATCATCCTAAATCTATATAATATTGTGCTTAGGAAAATAGGAAAGTTAAAACTGCTAAAGACCTGTGGGATAAGCTAGAAACCTTGTTTACTGAAACATCCCTGCCTAGCAAAATGTACTCATGGAAACCTTCTTTAGGTTTAAGGTGGACCTAAATAAATAAATAGATGAGAACCTAGATATGTTGAATAAGTTGATTCAGGATATAAAGTTGAATGGAGGTGAACACATAGATGAATATGCCCCTAGAGCCCTTCTGAATGCCATACCACACTCACATAATGATGTTAAGTCAGCTATAAAGTATGGTAGGGACTCTGTTACCCTAGAAATTGTGATGTGTGGTCTTAAAAGCAAAGAACAGGACCTTAAAAGGGGTTGAGCTAGAAACATAGGTAATAACAATGAAATTTTGAATGTCAGGGGCAGGTCTAGAAGCAAATATGATAGAAACAGGAGTAATGATAATTCTAGTGTCAAGGAAGGAAAAAGGCCTCAATCTGATTATAGGAACAAGTCCAAATCTAGGTCTAGGGGAAGAAAATGTTACAACTGTGGTGAAAATGAGCATTACATTAGGCAGTGATCTAAACCTACAAAGGAAAGGGGTGAGAGTAGTAACCCTAGTGTAAATACTACTAAAGGGGAAAGCTTAGGTGATGTATACATAATTACAACTGCTGATTGTTTGAATTCATTGACTTCTGGCTATGTTTGTACTGATAAGTTTTGTGTTACTAATTGGATAGTTTGTTCATGTTGCACTTATCAAATTACACCTTACAAACAATTCTTTACATACTTTAAACTTGTTGAAAATGGTTATATACTTCTTGCTGATGAGAAAAGGTGTAAAGTAGAATGGATAGGTAACATTAGGCTAAAATTTGTTGATGGATGTACTTATACCTTGAAAAATGTAAGATATGTGCCTAAATTGTGTTTTAATTTGCTATTGTGCTCTTTTTTGGAGGATGATGGGTTAGAAGGTAGGTTGGGTAAGGGAACCATGAGAATTATGCAAGGTTCCCTAGTTATTTTCAAAGTTGAAAAGAAAAACAACTTGTATGTGTGAAGTACTGACGTTGATCCCTATGTGAATGTTGTGAATACTTCTTATTCTGATGTGTCTAAACTCTGACATAAAAGGTTAGGACAAATGAGTAATACGGGTCTAGAAATTTTAAAGAAAGATGGCTAATTTGGTTCTAATAATGTGATTGCCCTTCCTTTTTATGAACATTGCATTTTAGGAAAGCAAAGTAGGGTCACTTTTCCCGCACACACCTCACCTAACTCCCTTAGAAGTTCATCTATCCTAGTGTACCTTCATGCAGATGTCTGGGGTCCTGCTAGTGAACCAACCAGGGGTGGAAAAAAATATTTCCTGTCTGTAGTTGATGATTACTCTAGGAAGGTTTGGGTTTTCTTAAGGAGTCAGAAATTTGAAATCTTTAATCACTTTTGAAATAGGAAAACTCTAATTAGAAAACCAAACAGAAAAGAAAATAAATACCCTTAGGACAAATAATAGGCTTGAATTCTGTAATAATTAAATGGATAATCTTTGTCTAGACTTTGGAATAAGAAGACATAGGATTGTCCCTTACTCTTTCAGCAAAATGGAGTAGCAAAGAGAATGAACCGAACCATACTTGAAAGGGTGAGGTGTATGATGTCAAAAAGTAGGATAGATAAGTCTCTCTAGGGGAAAGCTGTCATGACTGCCACTTATCTTATAAATAGGTCCCCTTTTATCCCCTTGGAAAATGCCCTGAGTCTGTATTCACAAATAAACCATTTGATCTATTAAACATTAGGGTTTTAGGGTGAGCTGCATATGTTCATCTGAAAGGTTACAAGTTGGAACCTAGAGCTAAGAAATGTGTCTTCCTAGGGTATCCTAAAGGAAGTAAAGGTTACAGGGTCTCGGGTGTAACTGACCTTGATTATAAGGTCATAATCAGTAGGGATATATCCTTTAATGAGTCTGATTTCTTCTGTTACATTAGTTAAGAGCCTCCTACTATGCATGAGGGTACTTCTAGTAAGATGGAGTCTCCTCTGCTTGATAATAATGACATCCAAGGGGAAGATGAGTCTATTCAACATGCTGAAACTGAGTGTCTACCTTCTGAAAATGTTGAAAATGTTGAATGTCACCGTGAATAGAAAATTTGATGAATATGATTTAACTATGCATGCTTTAAATGTTTTTGAAGACTTAGATGGTGATGAACCCAAGACCTATAAGCAAGCAATTCAGTCTCCTAACTCTAAAATGTGGCAGCTAGCTATGCAGGAAGAAATTAATAACTTTCATGAAAATAAAACATGGATCCTTGTGCCTAGAACTAATGACCTTTCTGTGGTTGATTGAAAATGGATGTACAAGGTCAAGCATGATGGGAAATCTATTAGATATAATGCTAGATTAGTTGCTAAGGGGTTTACTCAAAATGAAGACATAGAATATAGTGAAGTATTTTCTCCTGTAATCAAATTCACAATAGTTAGAATAATGCTTGCTCTAGTTGCTCATTTTAATTGGGAACTTGAGGAAATGGATGTTTCTACTGGTTTCTTTAATGGTGATCTAGATATCAACATTTATATGAACCAACCTGAAGTATTTTGTGATTCTTAACATCCTAATCATGTCTGCCTTTTAAAGAAGGCCATGTATGACCTTCATGCCTACTTTCTTGTTGCTTTATGTGGATGATATGCTAATTGTCAGTCCAAGTATGAAGTCTATCAATTATGTACAAGATCACCTATGCTAGAATTTTAAAATGAAAGATCTAGGCAATTCTAGGAGAATATTAGGCATGGACATTGATAGGGATAGATCAAAGCCAGTTTTGGTGTTGAACCATTCTGTATATGTTGCTAAAATCCTCTCCAAGTTCTCTATGAATGCTGCTAAACCTTTTAATGTTCCCCTTGCTTCTCATTTCCTGCTAAGTAAGGATCAGTCTCCTAAGACTCATTCTGAAATTAATGAAATGAAACATGTTCCCTATACTAATGTTGTTGGTTCTATAATGAACCTTATGGTTAGTACTAGGCCTGACATTGCATATTTTGTAAGTTTGTTGAGTATATACATGTCAAACCTTGGTAAGCCTCACTGGGAAGCCATTAAATGGTTACTTAGATATCTTAATCACACACAACGCGCTGGTTTGAGGTTTTAAAAGTGTCCTGATGGTGTGAGTCTTATTGGCTTTGTTGATTCAAATTATTCAAATGATTGGGACAATAGGAAATCCACCACTTCTTATGTTTTCACATTGTGTGGCTCATGTGTTAGTTGGAAATCTCAGTTACAGCCTTATTGTTGCTTTATCTACAATTGAATCTGAATACATAGCTATCACTGATGCATTTAAGAAAGCTATTTGGCTTAAGGGTTTGCTAACTGAGATTAAATTTTTGAACATGAATCCTATTATGTATTTTGGTTCTCAATCTGCAATCGAACTTTGCAAAAATCCTGTTTTTCATGACAAAACAAAGCATATAGATGTTAGGTTTCATTTCATTAGAGTCATAATAGAAAAAGTCATTGTGCCCCTGAAGAAAAGCATCTGAGTTTAATCTTGCTGATATGGGTACAAAATGCTTGCCTTTAGAGAAATTTGTTTCATGCCAAAATCTTCTTAACTTTGAAAATGGTTGATTCTGATTTTGTGTTTATTGTTTAGTTTAAATCTTGCATGCTCTTCTCTTTGTCCTCTGTCTGATAATTTCTGTTATACTTGTCTAAACTTTGTGTTGTCTGGTTAATTTGTTTAACTTGACTAGCTTTGTAACTCTGTGTTACTTCTAGTTTCTGAAATTGGGTGCAGGTACTAATCTCCCGTGATAGTGTACCTTCGTCTTGCCTTCAAATCCTAGTATATGAAGTGTGATATGTGTGTAAAATAACCTATATTTTGATGTGTGAGCGTGCATGTTTGCGTACATTTTACCCTCATATCATATGTTTTTGTTGTTCTTTTGTCGTGTTTTCATTTTTTTGTGTTTTGAATGTTGTAGGATAGGTTTTGAGCATATTATAGCACTTTTGGGTGAGTTTAGGAGGTAAATCGTCCGAGCCGAAGGTTAAAAGGAAGTTGGATCGACCGAGCGGAGCAAAGGAGTGAAGAAACCGGATTTCAGAGGAATTTCTCGGCCGAGCCAAGGCAGGCTCGACCGAGCCATTGGAACAGAGACTTGGCTCGGCCAACCCTACAGTGCTAGACCGAGCCAATGCGGGCTTCGTGGTTCTGCGGTTTCCAGCTCGCTCGGGCGAGCCATAGGTGGCTTGGGCGATCCGAGGCCCTGGGAGCTCGTCTATAAAAGGCGGATTTTCGTATTTTAAAAGAGTTTTTGGTCAGATTTCAAATAACCGTCACAAGAGTTCTCTCTAGATTCATCTCCAAACCATTCCCCATCCAAATTCAAGGAGATTCAAGCCAAATTCTTCCAATTTGGTGAAGATCTAGAAGGAAGGAAGGTAGATCAAGTCCAAGGAAGGCAATCAAAGGAGATCATACTTAGACCTTGATATTTTGTAATGGATTCTCTCATTTCTCTTATTGATTTGTATTCAATTCAAGGTATGAAGAACTAAATTCAATTGTGAGTGTTGTAGAATGGATATTGTGATGAGTTGATATAAAATTTGCTTGTTTACTTTCCTTTGAGGGATTGAATTGCACTTGAGCCTATTCCTTATCTCTTAGGTGTAGGTAATAGCCAACCTTAGAGGTAGTTGATGTAAACACTGCAGCCAACACGCGGGCGGAATTGTCGTGAAAAGTGTATATTCTTACGATTTTAGTTCCAATCCCTGTGCGGGACTAGGTCGTAGGGCGATAATTGACGGTCGATTGGGAGTGATCTAGGGGTTAATAACGTAGCTGTTTGCAATTCCTAGTGTCATCTACCGCTAGTTTTCCGTAGCAAGTGACTAGCGAATGTAGGGTCGATTGCTCAACCTCCTAGGGATTAAAACTTGGTTTACAACATAGATTGATTCAACTTGGAACAATATAAATTCAATCAACACTCACTATCTTCTTATTGTTGAACTTGAGATTTTGATCTACCTAAGCAAGTTATTCAATTGTTTTGGCTTGTGAAGTTCAATTACATGTTTTGTTATTACTTTGTTGCTTGTATGTTTGATTACATTCTATTTTGCCTAGTTAAACAAAAACCAACGACTATGATTTGCCTAGCTAATGAACCTCCAAACAAGAAAATAGTTTTCACTTGAGCGAATTGAAAAGTACTCGGATTGATAAAATTTAACGTGAAGATAGTGTTGCATTTCACCATCGTCAAAGTGCTAGGCACCCGACGATGATGACCACCAATATGTGAAGCCTGTGCGACCCCCGCCAAAGGTGGAGATTGTGAGTGTCCGCCTGGGTTATACTCTTCCGAGCCCACTTATTGCGAGCCCATCTCTTATTTCCTAGCCCAAATTTAAATTGGTTGGGGTTTGTGGATTGATTTATGGGTTGTAAGTCTGTTTGGGTAATGGATCGGTAAACAGTTAGATGGTTACACCCGAACCATCGATATAAATACCTACGATCCGGTTCGCTCAACTCAGTTATTACGAACCCAAACCCTAATCTGCCACACTCTCTCTCTCTCTCAAACGCTCTCCCTTCTCTCTACAATTTTTACCATTCTGTGGCCTGAATCCTTGTTCCGATGAGAGAATCAGTGAACCAGAGGGTTTCCTTAGTGTTGTCGCCCTAGATCTACCACCGGAGGTCGGTCAGAAGGCACAGACTCACACTAGGTGAGTTCTGAGCCAACAATCAGTCCCTAATACCAACGGTGAGGCATTATTGCACTTGATCGAAGAGAGAGTACCTCGGTGGCTTCCACGGTGGTCCGATCTTGAAGAACGGACCCAGTCCGTGCGTGGAACCCTAGTCTAGTCAGGACTAAGTCAGAGTCCGTCGAGTAACTGGTCGGAAAATGGATCCCGCAGGCCTGATACCCAAGAGATCGCAATCCGGCTCACAAACCTGAACCCGACCCAATTGTCATTCCTAAATTAGGGTATAAAAATATTTTTTACGAGCAAATATTGATTATCAAGCATTGTGCTAAATAATGGACGACCGAAATTAGCTAAAACGAGGCGATGATAATTTTGTTAAATACTCCCTCCGTCCCATTATATTAGGGACGGAGGAGTGTGCACAATAACCAATGTGCATTAGTGTAGAAGAATTAATATTTTATTGATGAGTGGGAAAAAGGTTGCCTTTTTAGGAAATGGGACTAATAAATGGGACGGACCGAAAAGGAATATGGGACTAATATAATGGACGGAGGGAGTACCAACAAATTTATTTATTACCATTCTAAAATCGATGTGATTGATAATAATGTTCTTTTGTTCATAAATGATATTTATCTATCCACATATTAGATATGAGATTTCCCTCATATAAAAATAGAATTTGTGAAACGATTTTCACTCGTGTATATCGCAATGACGTGCATGTGAATGTAAAAAACCCAATTGTTTTAAGGACTTTAAACAATATGCTCCCCAAATAATATGTTACATAATATACTTGAATTCAATGCTAATTAACAATGAAATTTTTTATAAACAAAAATAAATTTGAACTCTTAAATTCTCACATAAAATGGCTGAAATAACAAATATTATTTATTGAAAAATATGTATAATTTCTTTAAGTATAATATATATAAAATAATTGTACTATGTGTTTTAAACGTAATAAATAAATAAAAAAACTTAAAATTATGAACATATTTAAATCTGAACTATTGATTTTAAAGAACAAAAAGACTCTTCCCATCAATTTTTATCCTTTTTTGGGAGAATTATTGAGAGCTCAAATGAATTGGGAATCACAATGTTTCAATGTTTTGAGAAAACCATATGATAATGGAAATGGCCCACAATTTCTGTCAAGTTATATAGTCTCATTCATATATACTGGTAGCTCAAGTTACAATTTAAAGCAACCAATCATTTTATACTCTTTCACTTATTTGAGGAACTTTCCTCATACCTTTTCCTTCTTTTCATATTGGAAGTATGGCATTATATATTTATATGTATAAGATGGTGTTGCATAATTTGTCGGGCACTTGAATAGAATCTAATGTCTTGAATATAGTGCGTATTAAGTGGATCGGCTTGTTTTTTAAATTATTTATTGTCCATTTAAGTAATAAATATTATTTATTAGAAGATCAGGTTATGTAAAAATCATGCGCTTGAGTGCCGAATATTCTAAAACGCTTGAAGCAGTTTATTTTGTGATTGTTTGATATATATGGTTGCCTAACGAGATTTTTATATAATGGTGTAAAGAGGGAGAAAAGAGTGACATAATGAAATGAAGGCTAATTGTTTAACAAAGTATGAATTTTGATCAAAGTTTAAAAATAAATACCAATTATTGCATCAGAATTAGCTATGGGTCTGTTGCTACGAATTAAAATGTTGTAGTTTTTTAAATACATAAGGTTCAAATATTTGCTGGTTTATACAAGTTTTTGTTGGAAATTTTATTGTTTTTAATCATATTTTGTGAGGAAAATTAAGTGAAACTTATAAGGTGACTTGAAAATTTGAAAATTTCAAAGACTTTTGGTATGATGTCTTAATTATTTGTAGTGTATACATTTAAAAATATAGCATATAAATAGAGTTCTCATTTTCATTTGAAAAACACACCACAACATCATCTCCTCTCTTCTTTTAAAACATTCATTCCTTTCTAGAGCTAAGATTCTTAGCTCATAAGAACAAGTTTCTTCTTTTTTTTTTTAGCTCTTTTTATTTTCTCTCGAGCTATAAATTCTCCATCTGTGCTTTCTTTTGATTAAGTTCGAGCATCGCTTTAGCTCGCTAGAAATACATTGGTTTGTCTGTTGCATCCTAAGCACCAATCACACATATAGGACAAATTCGGTTTAAGGAAACTGTGATCTCCACATGCCTCGAATTTTCTAATCCTTGTTACTTTGTCGGCATAGAGATAGTGATACTGTGAGGATCAATATGTTGTTCCCACAAAATTGTAATAGTTACTCTGTTAAACCATATATTCAACAGTTTTCTCATATTTATTCAAAATTATTCAAACGTTTCAATAAATACTTAAACTATTAAAAACTATGAAAATATATCACAAACTATTTTTCTCAATCAACAAAAATATGATAATTATATTATCGATAATACAAGTCAGCAAATTAATTTTTTGGATATAAATAATTCGTATAATAACTCATTGTATCTGACTTAGATTTCCGACAATACAGTCCGATATTCCTTAATCAAAAATTAGTTTGGGATGTATTTGAATAGATTTTCATAATTTGCTTATTATTGAAACATTTGAACAATTTGTCATAAATTTGAGAAAACTCGCATAGTTTGAGTTATATTAGATCATATCATAGTTTGTATATAATTAGAATAATGGGAAATCTAATCTTTCTTTTTGGAGAATTCAACAGACCAAATACAAAAAGTGCACATATATATATGTTCGAATACATGAGAGGAAAAATGTGACCTCCTCACATGTAATACACGCGACAGCTTAACAAACTCACAAACTAGAACAACAAGAAATGTGAACATGCTTTTATTAAAACTAAATAAACGAGAAATAACTTTCAGAATTCATGCAACGAGCGGTATCTTCATGCATCAACCATCAGCTTCTGCTCCACCATCATCTTCATGCACTACAATTTCCTGTGTAAATTAACAACTCTTATCTTGCACAACAAGTTGTGAAAGCGATGACCAGCTAGCAACTTCGTGAAAGATCAGCAAGCTGAAGATCACTGCTAACATGATGAGGAGGTAGGAAGCCCTCCCTATAAGATCATGAACATGATGGCAGTCCAGCGCAATGTGCTTTGTGCGCTCGTGGAACACATGATTCCTCGTGATTTGAATAGCTGCTAAGTTTTCACAGTACAGAGAATAGGCAGTGAATAAAGAATATGTAGATCGAGAAGCATGTAGTATAACCATTGAAGTTGCTAAGCAATGGATCTCAAAGCTCGGTATTAAGATTCAGCGGTTGATAAAGCAACAGTGGTTTGCTCTTTGCATCGCCAAGACACAAGTTATCAACCAAGAAACACACAGAACCAGTTAAGGAACATTGTGCTTGTGTACATGTACCCCAGTCTCCATGGGAGTAGCCCACAAGGTGAAGATTATTATTAGCAGGAATAAACAATCCAAGAGAGGGTGTGATTTTCAAGTATCGGACGGCATGAAGAGCACAATTCCAATGAAGATGAGTTGGTGCTTCAACTAATTGACTTAGTTGTTGAGTGGAGTAAGCTATGTCAGGTCATGCAAGCCTAATGTATAGTAACTGACCAACTATCTTCTTGTACCTTTCAACAACATCGAATGCAGGAGTTTTGTATCACAATACATGACTAAAAAAAGGGAGAGGAGTATATGAAAATCAACACCCTAGCAATCCTACTTGCTCAACTATCTCAAGAATATACTTGTGTTGACAAATATACAGACCAACATCTCCTCAGCTATTTTCATACCCAAAAATTAACGAGCAATGCCCAAGTCTTTGATGGTGAATTCATCATTTAAATAACTCTTTAACTTAGTAATAACAGTTATGTCTGAGCCAACCAATAGGACATCATCAACATATACTAAAAAACCCAAGTCAAATGGTGATGACGAACTTACAAATAGACAAGGATCATGCTTTGACTGCACTAATCAAAAAGCAAGTAGAACATGAGTGAATTCAGTATTCCACTCTCTGGAGGCTTCCTTCAAGCCATAAAAGCTTTTGATAAGCTTGCAAAATTTGACATTTTCATCTTCTTCATAACCCTAAGGTGGTAGCATTTAGATTCCATCAATCAAATAGCCATGTAGAAAAGCATTATTTACATCTATCTGATGGATAATCCAACCGTGAAAGACTGAAATAGAATGAAACAACTAAACAGTGATCAACTTAGTCACTAGATAGAACACCTCTTCCTAGTCTAAATCATATTGTTGCTTAAATCCTATAGCAACTAAACGAACATTGAACCTTTTCAACTGCTCTATCATATTTAAGTTTTATTTTATTACCCATTTTGATTTATTACCTTCTTACCAGAAGGTAAATCAGTCATAATCCAAGTGCCATTAGCTTGTAGAATATTAAGTTGTTGGGAAAATATTCATGAATTACCCTTAGGATCTCATTGTAAAAGGTTTTGTTGGATCAAACCTTAGTAGATGGTCGATCATTGCTGAACATTAGCATACCTTAGCAACTTATGTAATGTCCTGCATAGGGTAAACATCGAGTTGTAATAGAATAGGCTGCTTGGAAGTATCTCAGCAAACATCAAAGAATGCTAAAGGAAGAATGCTAGCAATAACAGAATGCAAAAGAGTCAGCATTTGACAAACACGTTCTAAACTGCTGAAGATGCTAGCAAACCAAAGTCAGAGTAGCAGACAAAGCACTTGCTGCGCATTGAGTCCAGAAGTATGCTGAAAGAGATCCAGCATCCCGTAGTAGAAGCTCAACAAAGCAAACCTGAACAACTGCTATACCGCCATTCTGAACAACACGCGATGATTAGCCATGTCAGAAGTAGGACGGAAAAGCCTGTGAAAAAGCAGAAAAGTTAGTAAAAAGCTACCTGCATTTAAGGAGAAAGATCCGTTATGTCTAAACGGATCTGCCGACTCAAACTTCGAGGACACAGCTATAAAAGGCAAGTCAAAGGAAGATGCAGGTGTTGCTCACTCTCTAACCAAAACTCGATATACGAAAGATTCTAAAAAGCAAAAAAGGCAAGAGAGCAGTCCAGTTGGAAGGTATAATCCAGAGATATCAAAAGGCCTTCAACATTCTGAGTGTCTCACTACACGTCTGACATTCTTCTGAGTGATTCTTGAACTGATTCAAGAATCTTCAATCATTGGGATCACTTTCTTTTCAAGGAAAGCATCCAGCAGTCAATTTCTTGTGAAGAAATTGATTAAGGCGGGCATTGAAGCCGACAACACACGATAGTTCGGAGGGAACTTTAAACTCTTCCAAGCGAGTGGTGAAAGCGAGTTTTACGAAGGTGCGCCCTTGACTCAGCCGGAGCCACACCAGGAAAGTCCGGAGTATCGAAAGATAGCCGTAAAGCAGATAGACCTATCGACGGCTGATTGCTTAACAGGAAAGGCAACTCTTTGCACACCGTATACTTTCTAGTAAAATTCTTAGCGATTCGGCTAAGGAGTGGACGTAGATCATTTGATCGAACCACTATAAATTGTGTGTTGTCTTGTTGTTACTGCTTTCCGAGCTAGTATGTTTTAAAACCTAGTGACCAAGTTGCTAGTGTATAACTGAAAAAGGTAACCTAAGTAAACTTTAACTTAAACTTTAACTTTAACTTTAACTTTATGTGGTTGATTGGCAAAGTGGTCAACAACATTCATGCTTTCTAGCACTAAATAAAGAGGAAACCACTTGGTTATGGCATAAGAGGTTAAATCATTTAAATTTCAAAACCATCAATCATATTGCTAAAAATGAGCTTGTCACAGGTTTACCTCAAAACATCACATTTCGTAAGGAAGGCATATGCAAGGCATGCCAACAAGGAAAGCAGACCAAAGCCTCATTTCATTCCAACCCAAAAAAGAACACCTCAAGCAGAATCCTAGAATTATTACATATGGATCTATTCGGACCAGTCACTCCACCCTCTGTAAGTAAAAAGATATATACTCTTGTGGTAGTTGATGACTATTCCAGGTACACATGGATTCGCTTACTGAAAACCAAAGAAGAGGTTAAGATCACTCTACCCGAGTTAATCCTCAAGGAGCAGAATAGTAAAGAAGTTACGGTGAAGAGGATCAGATCTGACAATGGAACAGAATTCTGCAACAGCATTCTCATGGACTTTTGCGCAGAAGCCGGTATAAATCATGAGAGATCTATTGCTAGGACCCCACAGTAGAACGGTCTAGCAGAAAGGAGGAATCGAACCTTGAAAGAAGCAGTGCGATCTATGCTAGCTGATGCCGACCTACCTTCTAAATTTTGGGGCGAAGCAGTGATGACTGCCTGTTATACGCAGAACAGGAGCTCTATCAACGGCCGATTCAACAAAACTCCCTATGAAGTATATAACGGTCGTAAGCCTAATTTAGATTATTTACGTGCTTTTGGTGCAACGTATTATATCCATAACAACGGGAAGTCAAAACTTAACACTTTTTTGCCTAAGTCGGATGAGGGTGTACTTCTCGGATACGGTCACCCCACTCACAAAGGTTATAGAGTGTTAAATAAGACTACCGGAATTGTGGAAATAACATGCAATGTTATTTTTGATGAATCTACTTTAGTGCGCAGAGCCATCAATGAGACAAAGGATGACAATCATGAGACTAATGATGTCAATGGTCAATCGATCTTGAATTACCTTGAACACTTACGATTTGATCCGACTAAGTCTATGAATGAATGTAATCCTGTTCAGACGAGTCCAGCGGACCAGGCCAGTGATGCTAATGATCATGCTGAGGCCAATCCCCAAAAGGATATCTTTAATCCGCTAGATGATTCAGACGAGGAAACCTCTAATCCTACCCCCGTCGCTGAGGAAATCAATGCTACTGAAGATCATGGCAGAGGAGCTGCTGAGATACCAGTTGCTGAGACACCAAATTCTGAGAATCCCACTTAAAGAGAAGGTCCAGACTATGATGTTCCTATAGCAGAAGTCCCGGTTGCTGAAGAAATTCCTGATGCTGAAGATCAAACTCACAACGCACGAGATGCTGAGGATGAAGCGGACAATGCAGAACATACCAATAATCTCGGAGGAGAAAGAATTGCTGGAGAACCAATCAGACCAGCATGGCTGCGTGCACATCCACTAGAAGATGTTCTTGGAGATATCAATGACCCCGTTCTAACCAGACAAGGATCTGCAATGTTTTCATGCTATCTATCAAGTGAAGAACCAACTAAAGTTGAGGATGCACTACGTGATCCAGACTGGGTAAAAGCTATGCAAGAGGAGCTTGCTGAATTCTCTCGTAACCATGTATAGGATCTGGTGGATAGACCAAAACATCAGAATGTCATAGCCACCAAATGGGTATTCAAGAACAAGAAGAACGAATCAGGCTTGGTGGTAAGAAATAAAGCACGCCTTGTAGCCAAAGGATACAAACAGTGTGAATGCATCGACTGTGATGAGACATTCGCTCCTGTAGCCAGATTGGAAGCAATCAGATTATTTCTTGCTTATGTAGCACATCATGAATTCTCGGTCATGCAAATGGACGTCAAAAGTGCATTCCTTAATGGCGAACTCAAGGAGGAGGTCTACGTTGAGCAGCCTCCAGGTTTTGAGAATGGAAATCAGGTCTAATAACTAAGGAAAGCCTTGTATGGACTGAAGCAAGCACCTCGAGCTTGGTATGGAACTTTATCTAAGTTTCTACTCGACAATGGCTTCAAAAAGGGAAGGATTGATCAAACACTCTTTCGCATTAAGGACGAAGGAAGTATTCTACTTGTGCAAATCTACGTTGATGACATCATCTTTGGCTCGAAGAATCAAGCTCTATGTGACAAATTCTCCAAGCTAATGATGAGTAATTTTCAAATGAGTATGATGGGAAGAATGTCCTATTTTCTTGGACTTCAAGTTCAACAATCAAATGAAGGAATTTTCATTCATCAAAAGAAATACACGCGAGATCTAATTGCTAAATACTGTCCAGAGAAATCCAAGAGCTTAAGGATCCCCATCAGCAATGCGTGTATGGCAGATCTAGAAAAAGAAGGAGAAGCAGTGAATCCTACCTTATATCGAGGAATCATCGGATCTCTGCTATATCTTACAGCCAGCACACCCGATATATCATATGCTGTGGGACTATGTGCCAGATATCAATCCCAACCGAACAAAATGCATCTAGACACAGCGAGGCGAATTATCCGTTATCTGAAGTGCACAGAAGGCTTAGGAATTTGGTATCCAAGAGCCGACAGTCTAGCCCTGAGTGGTTATTCAGATTCTGATTTTGGAGGATGCAAAATCGACAGGAAAAGCACCAGTGGTACATGTCAATTCCTTGGTCATAAATTGATCAGCTGGTTCAGCAAAAAGCAGCACTCAGTAGCAACCTCAACCACCGAAGCAGAGTATGTAGTGGCTGCTAGCTGCTGTCAGCAAATTCTGTGGATTCGACAACAACTTCAAGATTATGACATCTCTCCTGAATGCGTACCAATCTACTGTGATAACAATAGTGCTATGTGCATCACAAAGAATCCAGTACATCATTCCAGGACAAAACACATTGACATCCGACATCATTTTATCCGTGACCATCAAGAAAAGAAGGATATTGATATTCAGTGAATATGCACTGAGGATCAAATAGCAGACATCTTCACTAAGCCCCTTGCAGAGGCAAGATTCAAAGAATTATGCATCAAATTGGGCATGATGGAACTAGATATTGCTGCGGATGAATGAGATGCTATTCTCATTCTTACTTTCAGCAGTTTATGGGAGATGTTACTATATGTAGTCTGCTAAGCTAATGGCGAATGACGGATATGCCCCTACCAATCTTCAGCAGATAAATTGTTTCTGCTCAGCAAACTATGAAGGAATAAAGATCACATCTATATTTTGTCATGAAGAAACATCAAAAGATTGACATATTCATATATTCATCACCAAAAGAGGAACATGCCTTGAGGCAGATATTCATTACAAAAGAAGGACATCGCACTATCAGTCAAACAAAAGAGGAAATACAGATCTACTACATAATTCATTCAAGAAAGCGACACTGGCTTATAAGGATAGAAATCAGCCCATTGAAGGTTGGATGGACCGTCAGCAATTTCTGGAAAATACTTCTCCATCAACCAGCTGAGCTGCATTCCATTCCGCAGAGGCACGAACTGATGAAGCTTGACAGCTTCCCAGACAATCTTGAAAACGTATCCGGCCCAGTCAACAGAGGCAGCATCATCCATGGCCATCATCACCTGCCAAACAGAACTTGAGAAACAGAGGTCATAAGGCTCCTCTACAAGCAGGATTCCATGGGCAATACGGAACATAACCCAATATGAAGTCTGGAGGCCAGAGGCAGGAACGTCAGGGCTGAAATCAAAACGAGGAGAATGACGCAATTTCTCCCATGCCAGCCACTCTGGAGCCACTTCCTCTGCAAAATAGTCCTCTACAGACAACGGACCTCGAGGAAGCCCGAAATCAACTGCACAGGTGTCACGGGTCCAATGGACAAGCTTATCATGGAACACCCCATAGATTGCGTTCGGTTCCTGATCGATGCTAAATCTGCATACAAATTATAGCAAAGGGCAAATAAATTTATAAACAACCCTAGGGTTGGTCGATCCCACAAGGATAGTGCAACGAGGGAAAATCATGTACTGGATATGGTTTTCAAAACTCTTTTTTGGGTAAATCAATTCAAAAGGTTTTGGGTTTTTCAAAACAAGTAAATAAAAAGGATGGAATTCAAGTATTAGAAAGCACAGATTCCAGGGAAATCTACCAATCTGATCAACTTGCAAGATTTAAATATTCAAACCCATGAAACACAATTTTGGTGGAAAACCTTTTATTTTGGAGTTAATTCCTTGGTCTGGCAATTAAAACCTAAATTACTGATTAGTGATCTATCTCCTCTCGTTCTCAAAATACACCAATTAATCAATTTCATAAAGATCTAGATTTTCCTACAATTGAAATCTTCTTGGTCGGACAGATAATCAAAAGTACTAAACTCTTACTTCCTATTATCGATTTTCACCTTTCGGTCCTTCAATCAATAACTAAAATCTATTCCAATTTTCATCTCTCGATCCTTCAATTGAAAATAGATTTGAAATAAAATTAAAGAGTTTAAACCAATAAAAGGGTTTGAATAAATAAATCTAAACAAGCATCATAGATGGAGAAACCTTAGAACCTGTTTAGGGTTCTAGCCTAACATATTAAAGATAAACATTGCAAGGAAAAATAAAGATTGCATTAAAAAGTAAAGGTTCAACAAAAAGTAAAGAGGAATTCTAAAGAAAACAGAAAAAAAAGATGTAAAAACTGTAAAGGGGGGAGAAGATAAAAACAAAAAGAAGATTTTCAAAACTAAAAAGGGTTTTAATTCTGTGCTATTGAAGAGTTTATATAGTAGTAGGGTTGAGGCCTTGGATGCATATCTTCAAAAGGTATGATTTATTGCTTCCAAATTGATGTATATCTTGTTCCCCAAGCAATTCTCGCCCAAAATATGTGAAAATTTCACCAAAATAGTCTGTCTCGGCCGAGATGGCCCTTGCCACGGCCGAGATGGAGAATTTGGCCCACCGAGATGGCTTCATTTCGGTCGAAATAGAGACGTTTCCCCCATTTCCGACCCTTCTGCGCAGTCTCACGGTTTTAGCCATAACTTTTGCATCCAAACTCCGATTGATCCGATTCCAGTTGCGTTGGAAAGTTAACTCAAAGATCTTTCAAATGCCATTCTCCATTAGCTCAAATTCCAACGGTGGAAGAAGTAGTGACTATTTCTTTGAACACCTGCTGCTTTCGGTACGGGTTCTCCATTGGATTTGGCCTAAAACCTGCGAAATCTTACCATGACAAGCATAACACCCTCTAATATATACTCATGCTCAGTTTATTCAAGAAAACAAACTAAAATGCATAAAAGAAAAGAAAAATAATGCGATAAGAGAGTAGAAAAACAAGCTTATCAAACCCCCCAAACTTAAACACTTGATTGTCCTCAATCAACAAAAGAAAGAATCAAAAGTTCAAGCAGAAGAGTAGTGCAACGCCTCACAAGATTCATCACATTCAAACTCGTAAATCTACTAAACATCAGCATTTTTGAAAGAATCAGAAAATTTGTAAACTATGGAAGACTCACATGGGAAGTGTTTCGCTCATTCACTCAAGTGTTTAGGATAATTATGAGATCACACACAAGTCATGAAAATCAAGTTCTACCATAGGCTTGCAAATAATCTCAATCTCCACTGCAAATATGTGCACACAAGTCTAAGATCATAAAGGACTTTATTCAAGGTTGTAATGTAGGCTTTTTAGTGAAAGGTAGGAAAATATTTGGCCAAGTGACTAAAATCAATCAAGTTGTACTTCCTCAATCAATCCAAACCACCTTCTATGAACATCTACCCAACTCCTTAGATTTCCAACACAACTCATGACTCTTTTATTTCTTTTTTTCTCTTTTTTTTTTTCTTTTTCACACATATCCTTTTATGCTCTTAAACAATTTTGAATATTCATTTGAGCTTATAAGGATTAAACACAACACATTTTTTTTTCTTTTTTTTTTATTTTTTTCTCTAGAGCCCAACCTTATCTTTTGCTTTTACCCTTATAATAATATCTTATCCTTTCTCAAACAAATCACAACCCACTCTCATGGACAAGAGTTGATTCCCCTATTTATTTCCAACTCATAGACAAAGAAAGAAAACATCATAGGCTCAAAAGGGCTGACTAGGGATAACATTTAATTAGGACAGTGTATGGGAAAATAGGCTAAACAAAGATGGCCTAAAATCACTTCCTAAACCTGTGCACACTAGCAGTCTTGAAAGAGAAACAGAGCAAGTTCTAGAGAAACTCAAAATTGCAGACACACTCACAATCGAATTTCAGGCTCAAAAACTCAAACTTAGGACAATTTTTCTTCCACAGTAAACATCAAATCATCATCTATCTCATGCCAACGCAAGTATCAAAACAAGTAGTCATGTGGTATTCACATTCATGGGCATACTCGACCACTATCACAATCAACGCAAACTAAGTCAATCAATTCAAATCTTGTATTCTTGTCCTAGGGTTCAATCATACTCAAATTCCCACAATCTCGTGTTTTATTCAAAAAAATTTCCCATGCAGAAATTTAAATAAAGCAAATGAAAGATAGAAAGGAGTTTCAAAACCCTTAAATCTTCATCCCCCCAAACTTATTCGAAAATCAGAGAGAATAAGTTTGAAAGTCAGATTCAGAATTCGAAACTGTACCTCACTTGTTGGCCTCAGACACCAACTTTTTACCCTTCATCTTCAGACTTTGACTGGCGTGGATTTTGGGCTGTTGGCAATCCATCTTGGCCGTGGCGAACATCATCTCGGCCGGGATGGAGCCTTCTTGTCGACCTTTGTCTCGGTCAAAGTGTTCCAACTCTCGGACTTCTGTCTCGGCCGTGGCAAGCTCTGCCTCGGCCGGGACAAATTTCGAATTTTTTTTTTCAAAAGACCATAAAAGTGAAGTAACAAAATAACATAATATAATACGAAGTAAAATAAAGAAAACGAAAAACACAATGGGTTACCTCCCATTCAGTGCCTTATTTACCGTCGTGGCTCGACTCAGCTTCCAGCTCACCAAGGTGGTCGAGTCCAGACTCGTCGACCCCTCGAATCAATCATGAAGACCCGCCGGTTCTGAATGACGGTGGTGTACTCGGAAGGAGCCAGCTTAATTGCCGATTTCACTGACTCGTTTCCTCGTTCCCATCGGATGGTTTCTTCTTCTTCCTCCGATGTCTCGTCGTCTTCTTTCTCTTCTTCTTCTTCTTCAGCAGTAGTGATCCGGTTGCACTCCCCTTTCCTCTTGTTCTTGTCTCTGCAAAATGTAATGGATTCTTCATTCCCCCTCAAGGTGATCTCCCCCTTCTTGCAATCGATCAGGACACCAGCTGTGTCGAGGAACTCTCTTCCCAGGATCATTGGAGTGTTGGCATCTTCCTTCATGTCATGGATGACGAAATCTGCAGGGAAGATTAAATGGCCAACACGTATAAGAACATCTTCTATGATATCTTTAGGCTTGGACACAGATCGGTCCGCCATCTGCAGGGTTATCGTAGTGGCTCTCATCTCCCCTAAATCCAACTTCTTGTAGATGGACAAGGGCATCAGGTTGATGCTTGCCCCTGTATCGCACAAAACATTTTGGAACTCCTTTCCTCCAATCTCGATAGGTATCGAGAAACAGCCTGGATCCGATCTCTTGATGGGGATCTGCTTCTGCAACAGTAGACTGCACTCCTCATGTATCCTCACAGTCTTGTTCTCCATGAACTGCTTCTTCTCGTTTATCAGTCTTCCGAGGTACTTTATGTAACCGGGTATTTCCCTGAGAGCTTCAATAAGAGGAATGTTAATGTTCACTTTTTTAAGATTTTCAACAAAATTTTTGAATTTAGAATCTTCCCTCTTTTTCGCGAATCTCTGTGGAAAGGGAATGGGAGCAACCGGCTCAGTTCTTTTCTCTTTCACTCTTTCCTTCTCGCTCTACTTTGCATTCTGTTTCGACCGGGATGCATCTATCTCGGCCGTCCCGCTCTCCATCTGCCCCGACCGTGTCTGGCTTGTCTCGGTCGGGCTGGCATCTTCTGTCTCGGCCGGGCTAGCTTTTGCCCCGGCCGTCCTGCGTCCGTCTGTCTCGACCGGGATGGGGGTCATCTCGGCCAAGACAGAGATGTTCTGCTCGTGATTCTCCACCACTGTTTCACTTTCTCCTCCTTCTGGGTTGCTCGGGCCTTCATATCTCCTTCCAGATCGAAGCGAGATGGCATTTACTGGCTTTGCCTTTGCTGGATTTGTCTCTGTTGTGCTCGGCAGTTGCCCCGGCTTATGCTGATTTCCCAAGGTAGCGGCAATCTGACTCAACTGGGTGTCCATCATCTGCAGGTGCTTTGTCATCAGTTGCATGTGATTGGCCATCCCTTTCACTTCATTTTCCACCTTGCCGAATCTGTTGTCTGAGCTCTTTATAAATTTTTCCAGTGTCTCTTTCAACACAGACTGCTTCTTCTCCACAATTTCACCTCCAGTACCTACATCAAAACCAGGGGGAGGGTGTTCTGCAGCAATGGGGTTAGCATAAGAAAAACCAGGGTGAGATCGCCCATGGTTATAGTGATAGCCCTGATTACCTCGGTAGTTATTGTGATAACCACCTCCAATATAGTTTACCTCCGAATTCGCAGCTCCAGATGAACTGCTAGCTCCTCGGTTAATGTAGTCAGCCTCCACCGGAACAATTGCCATGCTTGGCTCAGTAGGATTGGCAGCCACCTTTGTGGTCCCCAGCTTCTCAATTTCCTCTCGGAGCTTCTTCACCTCCGGGACCACATCGAATTTTGTCTTGGCCTCAACAGCTTTGACTGGAACCTGTCTCTCAGTAGGCCATTGGTGGTTGTTCAGTGCCATGTCTGCTAGAAGCCTCATACTTTCTGCTCCACTTTTCTTCATCAAGATCCCGCCAGCAGATGCATCCACCAATTCTTTCATGTGAGGATTCAGACCTTCGTAGAAGTGGCAGACCTGCATCTCGAGATCAATTCCATGTCCAGGGCAGAGTCGCAGGAGCTCCTTGTACCTCTTCCAGGCTTCATGCAGTGACTCATCATAGAGCTGCTTGAATGTGGTGATGGCAGCTTTCCTTTTCAGCAACAGGCTCGGTGGGAAGTAGTTGGTGAGGAATGCTGCTCGCAGCTCCTCCCATGTCCCAATTTGGCTTTTATCAAGCCCAGCATACCAAGACCGCACCTCGTCTCTGAGTGAGAACGAGAACAGTCTCATCCTGATGACGTCTTGGGGGACTCCATTCTGCTTTATCGTGTCGCACACCTCTATGAATTGGTTGAGGTGGGCATATGGATCCTCTACGGCTCTCCCCCCAAACTGGTTCTGCTGCACCATCTGTATCAGCCCTGTGCGCAGCTCAAAATTGTTGGCGTTGATGCCAACCCTGAATCCTGCTTCCTCCTGCTGTGGTAAAAATTGGTCTAGAATAGACCTCTTTGGCACCATGACCTGCCTTTCATTCAGCTCCGCCAATCTTGCGGCTTGCTCGGCTTGGGTAGCTTGGGCTGCAAGAAGTTGCGCCCTCAGTTGTTGCACCTCATTCACAAACTGCCACTGCTCCTCTGGTGTCATGTTCTGCAGAGGGGCTTCTTGATTCGCTTCCATCTCGAAGTTCAGTCTTTTTCCTCTCTTTCTAATGTTTCTGCAGGCTGCTTCGATCTCTGGTATAACGGGCTCAAGTGTCTTCCCTTTGCTCCGTGTGTTCATGCACCTGCATAGAAAACGAGGAAAAGATCAAGCTGTCCCGGCCGTTTTGGACTTTATCTCGGCCGAGATTGTGGTTTTCGTCTCGGCCGGTTTGTGACTCAACTCGGCCGGGATGGAGAATTCATCTCGATCGTGGTGGGACTCACCTCGGCCGAGACAGACGCGACTAAGAAAAACTCACGCGAATGGAAAACACAACGACATACCCCAAAACAAAGAAAAATAATACTAACTCGAAAATAAAAAGAAAGAGTACAACACAATCCAGAAGTTCTTCAACTTTCCAGTAATGACTCGCCGTCTGACTATCCCCGGCAACGGTGCCAATTTGATCGATGCAAAATCTGCATACAAATTATAGCAAAGGGCAAATAAATTTATAAACAACCCAAGGGTTGGTCGATCCCACAAGGATAGTGCAACGAGGGAAAATCATGTACTGGATATGGTTTTCAAAACTCTTGTTTGGGTAAATCAATTCAAAAGGTTTTGGGTTTTTCAAAACAAGTAAATAAAAAGGATGGAATTCAAATATTAGAAAGCACAGATTCCAGGGAAATCTACCAATCTGATCAACTTGCAAGAATTAAATATTCAAACCCATGAAACACAATTTTGGTGGAAAACCTTTTATTTTGGAGTTAATTCCTTGGTCGGGCAATTAAAACCTAAATTACTAATTAGTGATCTATCTCCTCTCGATCTCAAAATACACCAGTTAATCAATTTCATAAAGATCTAGATTTTCCTACAATTGAAATCTTCTTGGTCGGACAGATAATCAAAAGTACTAAACTCTTACTTCCTATTATCGATTTTCACCTTTCGGTCCTTCAATCAATAACTAAAATCTATTCCAATTTTCATCTCTCGATCCTTCAATTGAAAATAGATTTGAAATAAAATTAAAGAGTTTAAACCAATAAAAGGGTTTGAATAAATTAATCTAAACAAGCATCACAGATGGAGAAACCCTAGAACCTGTTTAGGGTTCTAGCCTAACATATTAACGATAAACATTGCAGGGAAAAATAAAGATTGCATTAAAAAGTAAAGGTTCAACAAAAAGTAAAGAGGAATTCTAAAGAAAACAGAAAATAAAGATGTAAAAACTGTAAAGGGGGAAGAAGATAAAAACTAAAAGAAGGTTTTCAAAACTAAAAAGGGTTTTAATTCTGTGCTATTGAAGAGTTTATATAGTAGTAGGGTTGAGGCCTTGGATGCATATCTTCAAAAGGTATGATTTATTGCTTCCAAATTGATGTATATCTTGTTCCCCAAGCAATTCTTGCCCAAAATATGTGAAAATCTCGCCAAATCTCGCCAAAACAGTCTGTCTCGGCCGAGATGGCCCTTGCCACGGCCGAGATGGAGAATTCGGCCCGGCCGAGATGGCTTCATTTCGGTCGAAACAGAGACGTTTTCGCCACTTTCGACCCTTCTGCGCAGTCTCACGGTTTTGGCCATAACTTTTGTATCCAAACTCCGATTGATCCGATTCCAGTTGAGTTGGAAAGCTAACTCAAAGATCTTTCCAATGCCATGCTCCATTAGCTCAGATTCCAACGGTGCAAGAATTAGTGACTGTTTATTTGAACTTCTGCTGCTTTCGGTACGGGTTCTCCATTGGATTTGGCCTAAAACCTGCGAAATCTTACCATGACAAGCATAACACCCTCTAATATATACTCATGCTCAGTTTATTCAAGAAAACAAACTAAAATGCATAAAAGTAAAGAAAAACAATGCGATAAGAGAGTAGAAAAACGAGCTTATCAGTTCCACACGACAATCACTGAGGAAATCCCTCAACACTTCCTCTTGAAAACGGTGAGAAGTAGCACACACAAATTGCGAAAGCCCCCCCACTGCAAAGAAGACATGATCTTCACTGCCACATCCCAATCATCTATATAATACCAATCCAGACCTGGCTCATCCAGAATCAGATTGCGTCTGATATCTATGGTTCGTGGAGGAGAGCCCATGAGTGAAGAAAGGGACCTAACTTTCTTGAGGAGAAGAAGATTGAAAGTATGAATCAGGAAAGAAGGATAATTGAGATGTTTGGATAATCTCAAACGGAGGTATTTATAGAGAATTTCCCATTTATGACGCGAAGAAAGAGAAAAATATGTCTGAAGATCGCAATGATTCACCTCTTGGAATACGAAACGTCGCTAATAAAGGGATCGACGTGTATGCATGAGAAGTCAAATCATTTTTTCCAGCAATAGTGAGAAAGAAGTATTTTGAAAATTCGAGGATCTCATCATCACATTTTTCAAATAAGAGTTCTCATAGACTCAGCAGATCTTCAGAAGTTGCTGAAAATTAGAATGCTGAGAAGGACCATCCTCTATTAGCATCCTTGAATGGCTGCTAGTTCAGAAACAACAACAAATCCGAAATCGAGGTGGGATGACTCAAAATTCAAACTTGATAGGACTCGATAAGGCGTAATTAATGCATGAAAATGGCGGCATCAACTGAGGAGACGCCACGTCAGAAGCACTTTAGTGTTTCTCGGAGCATGGGAAGCTATATGGAAAGACGCGTTTATTCTGAATTGTTGATCTAACACTTCGCAGACTTTCCCTCAACCGTTAGATCTCACATTCAAAATTAACCCTACCTTTGCTCTGATCACTGTTCATTTTCTTCTCATTTTTCAAAAGTCAGAGCAAAATCCACAATTCTAAAGTCTCCGTATTATTTGAAAATTACTCCAGATTCTCCCTCACACACATGGCCACAGATTCTATAGCCTCATCATCCCAGAAATCTACTTGTCAGAACCATCGCTCTGAATCTAATGAACCACCTCCCTTCAATTTTCCACCAAATTCTGGAGAACCCTTACATATGCGGCATGCACTAGGGTTTACTAGGATTCTAAAGAAAGAAGATGTTGATGATTCAATATCGTATGGACAGCTTGTTATGATGGCTCAGAAGAAATCCCAAGCCGGCCACACAAAGGAGCAGAGGCATTTGGCTCAAATCATGAAGGATCGCATTCTGTAAAAACGTCTTGCTGCAGAACATATCTCAGATTGGATAATGGATATTCTCGATAGTGAACAGGTAAGTCAATACTTATCCGCTGAACTCATGCATTTTCATCCGCATATGGTTTCTGAATTTTATGCCAGAGCAGTCATGAGTGAAGATGGAAAATCTTTTAAAACGTGTGTTTATGGAAGTATCATTGAAGTAAGTGCCGAAGTTCTTGCTAAAAATTTTGGTCTTTGGAATAAAGGGGAATGTATATCTCATTACAAAGTAACGGATTATGATGAGATGGAAAAACGTTGGAATTCATGGAAGAAGCCTGAAGTAATGAAGGATAGGAAAGGTCACGAGATCACATTCCGGGCTACCACACCCATTAACACCCTACAGGATGAATTTAAAATTCTTGCCGAATTGGTGATCAAGATGTTCCAATGCGACGCCGGATCATATTCTGAACTTTCTGCTAAGAAATTTGCAGTAATGATGGCTCGCACAGACAAAGTGAAGGGAAATTGGGCTGAGTTTTTCTTCGAACGATGGGGAGAGCACGCCAAGAAGAACGACCACATGTCTGTGGATGGAACTTATTCATCAAATGTTAATTTTGGGTTGAAAATAAGCAAGTTTCTGGAATTGGTCATGCATTCAACGAAAATTGATCAAGGCGTGAAGTTGCTCTCCACTCATTTCATTCTAATCACATGAAAAGCAGCCAACCCTCTTGATTTCAAGAAGCCAAAGAAGCTGACTGATAAATCCAATGTGGATGCGGACAAGCCTACTTCGGATGAGGAAGTAGACGAACGTTCATTGGGCGAACAAGTATTGCAGATAGCATCATCTATCTCTGCTGAGGAAATAGCAGTATTAACTCAGAACGCTGAAACGGAGCAGTGCTTTAAGCAGCTTGATGATATTGTAGCTCTCGGAGAGATACCGACCGAATAGATTGAGGAGATTATAGACCAAAGGGCCGCACTTCAGCAGCCACTCGTGATTGGTCAACTTGCTGTTCCAATTTCTTCTGAACAACAAAAGGATATTGCTCCCACCAGAAACAAAAGGTCTAGTCGTCAGCGCCTACGCAAAACTGCTGAGCTAGCCGCTGTCACTACTGAAAAAGTACCTGACTCACCCCTATCATCTAAAAGTTTTGATGAACGTGTGAAAGGCGTGCGTGAAGCTAAAAGAAAGCGTGCAGAAAAAATGAAGGCACAGGAAATAAAGGAATACAGAAAGGAGAGGGATAGAATCACATTCGAAGGAAGGGATCTGAACTTTGAGAGAGTAAAAAGATCTCATCTAGAAAGAGAAAATCAAAAGGAATATACTAGTCAAACACCCGATGAGGAAGCTGCTGAAGAGTTTAGCAGAGCAGCAAAGAAAGGGAAGACAAAAATAGACTCTACTTTGACAGAAAAAGAAATGGATAACCCTATTGCAGTCAGCAACACTACCAAGATTACAACTGCAGCAGACGGCATGACTGATAAAGAGCTAGATACGCTGATTCAATCAGGCGCTTTCAATGCCACGGAACACTCCAAAGGCAAATCGGTTCAATTTCGCGAACCCACTGCTATATCTTATCAAGGCAGTAGCTCAGAGGAGGATGCGCCACGAATAGAGACAAGTGATATACATCCCAGAGATAAGGATGCAGGGCCATCAGAAATCTCTAAGGAAAGCGCAGATACGAACATGCCTACTGCAGAGCATGTTGCTAAGGAAAACACTATTGAGACTGAATCGGAGCAAATCACTGAAGAAACAGGGAAAGACACTGCTAAAGAATATACTGCAGCTGACGATTCTATGAAAACAACTGCTGAAGAATCTACTGCAGCTGACGAAACTATGGCAGATACTGCTGAAGAAGTCCATACTACTGAGGAGACAACAATCGATGCTAGTAATGAAGATCAAGCAGAAGAGGCAATAGAAGAAGAAATCTCCTCTGCTGGATTTTTGGACGAATCCACCTGCTCATCAGAATCTGATTCTTAGGGGGAATCTATCGAGGTATTTGGTGCCAAAACTTTACGAAAATACCCCACTTTGAGAAATGAACAACTGAGGATTCCATTTGATGGTTTACCTAGCAAACTCTTTCGCTCACGAAGAGTAGCACAGTGGTGTGATGCTGTCTCGATTAATGAAGATATGAATGCTGATCTCCGAGATTGGAGTGATGAGATCTTAGCCTTCATAGAGCAAGAAGTAAATAGGGACATTGCAGGAGTCTTCTATGTTGAGATTCACGAAGAAACAGAGGAAGGCAGAGTGCTTGGTACTCAATTTTGACGATGGAAAACTTATGACTACATCATGCATGAACTCTGTTTTGAGGAAAGGATGATTATTATCGCAAGAAAAGGTCTTAATTTCTGGCGTTCCAAAGAAACCTGGGCAAATGAGTGGATGGACCAGCCCTCCTGCACGAAACAATATACTGATCAACAAGTAATTGCTCGATTGCAAGCCATCCGCGCTCACAGGAAGTTTCTTCAATCTCAGACCTTGCCCAGATCACAGTTTGCTCCAGATAAGAAGTCCTTGGCCCACATGGAACTAACCAAATGACAAAGGGCTGCAATGATTGCTTATCGAAAGCGAAAAGCTGCTTATGAGGAGAAGTTGCGAGTTAGAAGTCTCGAACTAGCCGCGATCGAAGAAGAAAGAGAAAAGGAGGCCAGGAGACAAGACTATCTCAAAATTATTAACTTTCAGAAAGAATACACTCGAGCCGCAACCTCACTTCAAGTCTCTGAAACTCAAGGTTATGACTCAAATCTCGATCAGAATATAGTGAGCGAGTCCATGGAAGTAGATACCAATGTGGTTCTTGATGTTGCCACACAAAGAGTTGAAGTAGCAGCTCAAGCATCTGCAATTGTTACAGTGGAAAGAGAAGATGGTGAAGCTCCTACATTAGCAAGCGGTACTGAAATAGTTGTCTCTGACAGTCCCATTGCCGCCGAACCAGTCCAAGTAAGCTTCCAATCTCTTGTCAACATACTTCATAACGCCCTACATCAACGCGATACCCAGCAAGCCAGATTCAATGAAGAGGTCCTGAAAGAGGTTGCTGATGTCCGAGGAGCAATCTCTGAAGTGAAAACCTCTATTTCAGAGGTTCAGCAACAAGTTGGTCAAGTCGCTACCAAGATCACACATGTAGAAAAAAATGTGTCTACGGTGCAAACAAATGTGATGACTCTCAGCGTCGATCTTGATGCACACAAGTCTTTCTCCACTTCTGTTTTGGATGCTCTCAAAGAGGGGGGAGAAAGAAGGATTGCTGAACAAGCAAGGTTAAAAGCAGAGGAAGCTGAGCTGCTGCTGAAAGAAAAAGAATTTGAACGTGCAATGATGGAACGGAGGATGAAGTTAGAAGAACAACAGAGAGAAGACCAACGAGCACGTATTGAACAGATGGAGAAACTAATGGCCATGACAATAAAGAAAGTTGAGTCTCTTGAGAAGCCAAAACCTCCACCAGATGCTCAGAACTAAGGTCACTCTCTATCATTTTTTTTACCATGATTCTGAAATGATTTCTCTAAACTTGTAATTGCAAAATCATATATGAAGTCATCAGAATCATGACAAAATCTTATTGTCTAAATTCTGATTTTCCGACTGTGAACAATAGTTGAAATACACTTTCTGTGTACTCAACGAATCAGAATCCGGAAAGAAAAACCAGGGATGTTTAAATGGTTGCTGAATGATTTGCTTGTAATAATTTTTTTAGGACTTAAAGCAAAGAAAGACTCTGAGATAGTGTGTCTAGAAATTTCCTTGTAACTCAGAACTTCTAAGCTAAGTCTCAGCAATCCCTAATAAGCTTTGATCGCACCAAAAAGGGGGAAATTGTTGGGAAAATATTCATGAATTACCCTTAGGATCTCATTGTAAAAGGTTTTGTCGGATCAAACCTTAGTAGATGGTAGATCATTGCTGAACATTAGCAAAGCTTAGCAACTTATGTAATGTCCTGTATAGGGTAAACATCGAGTTGTAATAGAATAGGTTGCTTGGAAGTATCTCAGCAAACATCAAAGAATGCTAAAGGAAGACTGCTAGCAATAACAGAATGCTAAGGAGTCAGCATTTGACAAACACATCCTAAACTGCTGAAGATGATAGGAAACCTAAGTCAAAGTAGCAGACAAAGCACTTGCTGCGCATTGAGTCCAGAAGTATGCTGAAAGAGATCCAGCATCCCGTACCAGTAGAAGCTCAGCAAAGCAAATCTGAACAACTGCTACACCGCCATTCTGACGAACACGGGACGATTAGCCATGTCAGAAGTAAAACGGAAAAGCCTGTGCAAAAGCAGAAAAGTTTGTAAAAAGCTACCTGCATTTAAGGAGAAGGATTCGTTGTGTCTAAACAGATCTGTCGACTCAAACTTCGAGGACATAGCTATAAAAGGCAAGTCAAAGAAAGATGCAGGTGCTGCTCACTCTCTAACCAAAACTCGATATACGAAAGATTCCAAAAAGCAAAAAAGGCTAGAGAGCAGTCCAGTTGGAAGATATAATCCAGAGATATCAAAAGGCCTTCAACATTCTGAGTGTCTCACTACACGTCTGACATTCTTCTGAGTGATTCTTGAACTGATTCAAGAATCTTCAATCATTGGGATTACTTTCTTTTTAAGGAAAGCATCCAGCAGTCAATTTCTTGTGAAGAAATTGATTAATGCGGGCATTGAAGCCGACAACACACGATAGTTCGGAGGGAACTTTAAACTCTTCCAAGCGAGTGGTGAAAGCGAGTTTTATGAAGGTGCGCCCTTAACTCAGCCGGAGCCACACCAGGAAAGTCCGGAGTATTGGAAGATAGCCGTAAAGCAGACAGACCTATCGACGGCTGATTGCTTAACAGGAAAGGCAACTCTTTGTACACCGTATACTTTCTAGTAAAATTCTTAGCGATTAGGCTAAGGAGTGGACGTAGATCATTTGATCGAACCACTATCAATTGTGTGTTGTCTTGTTGTTACTGCTTTCCGAGCTTGTATGTTTTAAAACCTAGTGACCAAGTTGCTAGTGTATAACTGAAAAAGGTAACCTAAGTAAACTTTAACTAAAATGGAGTTGAGAATAATCTAATTTCGAGTAAACGCAATCTATTCCGCTGCACTTCGTGTGTGTACTTTATTGTAACTACGACGACTCTAATCATAAGGGACCAACTTAAGCTCAGGTTTCAGTGCTTCAACCCACTCAACATACTTACATGCCTCAATATAGGAGGCATGTTTTTTAATTCGGTAACATGCACTAAGTAACCCAGAAAGGCTGAGGTAAGGGATGGAGAAATGATATGTGAAAAGGTAAGTGGGGTAAAAGATGGTACCTCCTGCAAAATAGTAGCAAGGAATTGATCCAAGCAGGGGACTGCAAAGTTATATGTTCAAGCTAGATGTTTTGTGGATCTCTTACCTTTATTCAAGGACAAGCAATTTGCAGGAGGAGGAACATCTGAGTTAGCAGTGCGATTCATATTTGATTCTAAAATATTAGGATAGGGTAAGGTATTTTGAGGTTACAAAAGGGAAGAAATGTGAGTATATGTGGGTGTAGCTTCAACATAAAGTATGTGAGGTGAAGAGGGCTCCGGAAGTAAGAGATAATCAGATAAGACAATACGTGAAATAAGGTTGTGTGTCTCTGGTGTAGTAGTAAAGGTTAAAGATAAAATTGTATTTGAAAAAGGGAAAATATGATTGAAAAGATACACATCACGGGTTGTAAGCACTTGTTCACTATGTAAATCATACAATGTGTTGAGGTTCGAAATGAGACGAGTTGAAGCTATTAGAATCGGGTTAGAAAAATAACAGATTAGGAATTAAATGCGAGAAATAAATATGAAGAACACAGAAAATAATGATAAACCAGCACGTTGGACATCAAACCAACGTCGAATACAACAACTGAAATGCAAAGTAAAATGTTTATTTTGATTGTAGTTTGATAGTATTTCGGCTAGCCTACAACGTGAATCGAATGTCTCAAAAAACTAATCGGGGTCTCCCTTTTCTAGACAGAAGGAAGAGGCCCATTACAGGAAGTTTGGGCCTAACAACCCGAGCTAAACTTGCTGAGACCTCAGGTTTTTTGGAGCAGACTCCAAAAGTTTGGGTTTTTGGTTGTATTTATCTTAGTCCATCTCGCAAGAATAAATTAGTCTCGTTTGATTTGGGCTGCTTGGGCCCAGCCTCAATAATAGCCCATTTGGCTTTAGGGCATATCCGTGATAGGGGCCGAGGCTAAACATTGTTATTGCATTCAGGTCAAAGTGCGGAGTCTCGAGATACCCCAAGGCATTCCAAGGGCCCTATATGTGCTCCTGGAGGTTTGTTTGTCCTTTGAATTGTTTTGGGTGACCTAAGGGTCGACTTAATTCGTACGACCGCCCCTATGCAAATTCGCATACATTGGAACAGGGTGGCTTCAGAAAGCCGATCCCGAGGGCCAGTCTGTGGTTCTGGAATTCACGTGGTTTTTTAGAGTCATCTCGGGAGATGCTCGTTTGCGTGAGAGTTGTGCTCTCAGGCGTGCATTTTGATAACTCTCTAGAGAGTGGTGTGGAATAGTCTTTAGCGATCTTCGCTTGTCTGAGGACTCTGATATGTGTGTAAAATGTATGTATTTTGTACGCTTGAATGTTACATTTTTAGGTCATTTCATATGCATTTCACTCACATATCATATGTTTTTGTTAGAATTTGTTGTTACTTTGGGTATGTTTGTGTTTCAAAAGATGTAGGATGGAAAAGAGATGAAAAAAAAGTTTGGTTTTGCAAAGTTTTCGTGCATTTCTACCGAAATGAGGATGTTAGAGACTTGTGTTTTGCCCCGAATGAGGATTAAAAGTCTAAAAGAGAGACAAAGACAAATTTGGCCAAAATGGGAAGCATTTCAGTCGTAATGAAGGTGTTCGAGGTTGAAATCAAGTTTTAGAGCAAAATTTTGGCCAAAATAATCTCATTTTTTCTGAAATCATCACCGGGGGAAATTTTAAAAGTTGGATAGAGCCATATTTTGGGCGAAATTAGATTGTGATTGCAGAGATTGAAGTAGAGGCTCATTTTGGGCAAAATGGACCTCATTTGGAGCAAAATCTGGGAGTGGAAGACTTAATATAAAAGGGAGAAATTAGATTTGAGTGATACTTTTGGACAATTTTGAACGGTTACTTTCTCTCCACAACTCACTCAACTAATACTTTCACCAATTTGGACGAAATTCAAGATCAATCCACTTGATTAAGGAGGTTGAAGTGAAGATCTAGCTAGGGAAACATCAATTGGGGGAAATCAACATTCTATTTTCAATTTTGTAATCAATGTTCACTATCTTGTAATTCAATTTGATTACAAACAAGGTATGTGTGGCTGAAATTCTATAGGATGTAGGTGCGGAAACTTGTGATGGATGAATTGGATTGAGAAACTCTTCTTACCTCTTGATGGTGATTGTATGATTTTGAGCTTTTTCATTCTCAAGAATTGTAGGTAAAGAGCCAAATGTTTTTGTAAATGTTTTTTGGGTTGTGGCGAATAAGCAAATCTAATATTTGAGTACGGATCATACATGCATGCTAAGGTTCACTCAAAATAGAAGAAGAAGGCTTGTAGGTCGACAATCCACGTTCCATTGGGAATTGCCTAGGGTAGGATAACATGATGTTAGAGTATTCTAAGTGATCTACGGTCTATTTTCCAGTAGTAAAGGGGGTAGACTATCTTTGAGTGGATCGATCAACATCATCGGGATTAAATGTGGTTTGTTGAGATTCGAATTACCATTGCATTTCTGTTTCTTGTTCCTACCTATATCCTAGCTTTCCTCTCTTAAGTTCTTTCCCCTATTTTACTTTGTTATTGTAGGAGTGAAGTGTTGAGGTGTTGAATTGTTGTTTGATTTGATATTGTTTGAGGATTGTTTACTTTCAATTTCAATATTTTGTTCAAGCATTTCAATTCTAGAATAGATAAACAACCAATCATTTTTTGATCATGCTTGAGTATTTTGAGTTGAAGTTGTAGCAAGTATTCGATTAGCAGGCAAAGTGAGTCATCGGATTCGATAAGTTTTATTCTTGTGAGGAGTATGTTTTAATCAAATAATTTTCACATTAGAACCCTTGGGAGGCTTCGGAGGCTCTCGCTAGTTATCTTACGCTAGTGTTTATTAGTTTGAAATCGGTGTTCTTGGCTCTGACGTGGGGGGTCAATTCTAGACTTTGTGACCAGGTCATTTTGTTTCATGTCGAGAGGTGTTGGACTCATGTGGCTAGTCTTTGACCCTATAGTTGGGTTCTGATAATGACCCTATGGTCGGTTTGGCTGAAATCGTGGGGAAGTGGTGTGCCATCACATTCGGGTGGCAATTACGTAAATAACTGCCCACTCAAAGGCGGTTATGGTAGTCAAACGATCGGCATGTTATATGTGTTAAATCGACATTACCTCAATAATTTTCTCTTTTTTCTCTCCTTTTAGAGTTGTTCCCGTCACTTTCACAATCGTGCTTCCTTTTCGCTATCATTTCGGTTAGTCGTTCCCTGCCCGTGCTTTCGCCACCGCTCGTTGTTGTCCACATGTCCTAATGATTTTTCTCCCTTTTCCTACGGTAAGCTCTCGTCTCCTTTTTCACAGTTTTGCAAGTGAGTTATCCTTTCGGTTGTGGTCGTTAGCATGTAGTTTTTGTGAAGTTATTAAGCATTTCCAGGTTTTTCCTGCACGTTTTTTGATATTTTAGTTTGTTTCTCACTGACTTTCCTCTGTGTGTGTGGGGGGTGGGTTTGTCCATATTGCATGCGCTGCAACCCTTTTTCCTTTTATGCAATGCTTGAGTTGTGTTTGTGCAAAATCGGGATCTTAGTTCTTTGGAGTGGCGCGTATTTTAGTGCAGTTTGTGGCTCCGATTTTCAGGTTAAGGTTCCGATAGGGGGTTTTTGGGGGTTTCTGCAGTTCCTTGGGGTTTGTAGTGAGCTTTAGTTTTAGAGTTCTTTCCCTTTTAGTGTGGTATTGTTCCTGTCTGTTTGCTTGCTTTTTGGTACGTCGTGTCATATGTTTTTCGGCTTTAGCATTTTTTTCTTGGCGTGTGCGGGATTCTAGGTGGTTGCTTAGCTGTAGTCCTTTTCAGTTTTTGCCCTAATCGCTTGTAAATTTTTATTCTAAATTTCTTTAGTCGTGCGTAAGTTTTTAGGGCTTATTTGTGCATTTCCAATTTGGTATTTTTGGCTTTGTTTTCCAATAATCAAAAGTGAGAAAATGATGTCGGAGTTCGGGATTTCCAAGATGGAGGTGGACATTCACATGTTTGAATCATTGGGTGCTAACCCTTGGGGTTGGTAGGAGTTGAAGGTTCAGAGGGATCGGTGGGGATTCGATCCCTGGACAATGATCTCTCAGCCTTAAGGTCAAGTGATGACTCGTTTTACCCGATTGAGGTTGATGATGATTCAGGAATGGATGAGACTAACCCTTGGGACCCTGTCTGTACTGTGGCTCCCTTAGTCGATGTTGAGCAGGCCCACTAGCTGATGGGTCAGGTCGTCTATGGAAACATTTCCATTTCCATCCCTACGACTGGATATTGGTGCTTTTACCCGGCAGAGGGATAACTATCAAGAATGGGATCGGGCTCCCAATTCATTCTTTTTCAGTGCGGTCATGTGGTCTTATGGAATAACACTGTTCCAGTAATCTCCGGTTGGGTGGTGTCATTTGCTGGGCTTGGCTTACCGACCCTTCAGTATTGAGATAATATCGACCGAATCGGTCGTTAAGATTAGGGATACTACCATCCAATCTTAGCTCTTGGTTGCCATGAAATAATGCTGAAATGGACGAGCAAGTGGGTCTGGCTACCGATGGATTGGAAGAACCAAGAATTTCTAAGCTTGGGGAGACCTCCAAGAAGTTAGTCTTCTTGTAGATTTTTGGGGCCAAGGTCGAGGTCGGTGACCAGCCTCTTTTTTTCATCTTTTGTCTGCTTTTTCGGGTGTTTTGTTTGATGATATTTGGTCGTTTATCCTTCCACATGCTAAATTTTGCTTCTTAGGCAGGGTACAAGCAAACCATACTCACGACCGAGTAGGCGAGCCGCCGCGTGGATATTGTCTTTGAGAGCAAGATTCGGGATTTCAGAGTCTCCACAAAGGTAGAAGCATTAGCACGACCAATTGCATTAACGAGCAATGGAAGAAAGAGCATTTATCGTGAGAGAAGCTATGTGTTGAAGGGATTCGTGAACTGGATCACGAAGTCCGTTTGCCAAGATCGATAATTTGATCCTCGATCCTTTTTCCCACGCACCAAGATTTATTCCTAATAGATTGAGGAATTAAATCTATGAAAATTAATAATAATTTTCGAAAATAAACAAGAGGGAGAGAAGAAAGAAGATCCTCCTAATCTGATCTTCTGATCTGTATCCCAACTCCAATCCGAATATCTGGTGAAGATTCCCTTCTAATTCTTTGCCCGGTTGAGAAGCATAATTTCCTCCTCATTTCTCAGATCTTTAGTCGATCACCACAGCTCCCAAAATACTGGTTTGCTGTGTGCAACATATGATCTTGTGGTGTGTTGAGATATGAGGAACTAAGGCCTATTTATAGGACTTCTATTGGGTCGAGGCCATCACAAGGGCTAGGACCAGTTTCTCGAGTGCTGAGTATCTGGTTTCGGCATCGAGCAGAGTCCTGCTGACATAATACACCGGGTCTTGTGATTTATCTTCTTCGCAGACAAGTACTCCACTGACGGCTCGGTCCGAGACCGCTAGGTAGAGCTGCAAGGTTTCTCCAGGCAATGGCTTCGACATGACAGGGGGCGCTGATAGATATTCTTTGAGTGATTTGAGAGCATCGCCGCACTCTGTTGACCACTTGAACCGCTTCTCTTTTTTCAGCAGCTCGAAGAAATAATAGGTTCGGTTGGAGTAGCGGGCCACGAATCAACTGAGGGCACCGAGATTCCCGATCATCCTCTGCACTTCTTTGGTGGAGTGAGGTGTTCTGATCTCTTCAATGGCCTTGATTTGATTTGGGTCAGCTTCGATTCCTCTTTTACTCACCACATATCCGAGAAATTTGACAGTGGTGACCCCAAATAGGCACTTTGTCGGGTTTAGCTTCATGTTGAATTTGCCCAAGATAGCGAATGCCTCAGCTAGGTGGTCGAGGTGCTCGTCCAGGTTGGGAGACTTGACGAGCATGTTGTCTATGTATACTTACATGGTTCGACCCAAGAGTGGTGCAAACATCCTATTCATGAGCTGCTAGTAGGTTGACCCCGCATTCTTCAGGCCAAATGTCATCACTTGGTAACAGTATATACCCTGATCGGTCATGAAGGCCATTTTTTCTTGGTTCAGGGGGTGCATCCTGATCCAGTTGTATCCTGAGAAGGCGTACATAAAGGTCAATGCCATGTGCTCAACTGTGGTGACGACGAGCCTGTTTATGTGAGATAGAGGAAAGGGGTCCTTGGAGCATGCCTTGTTCAGATCCGTGTAGTCCACGCAAACCCTGTTCTTGCCATTTTTCTTCTTGACTACCACCACATTGGCAAGCCACTCCGGATATTTGACTTCGCGAATGAAGCCTAATTTCAACAAATTTTGCACCTCTTCCGCGATGGCCAAATTTTTTTGGGGGCGAAGCACCTTCTCTTCTGTCGAATGGGTCTGAATGACGGGTTGACCTGCAACCGATGTGAGATGACTGATGGGTTAATTCTGGGCATATCCGCATGCTCGAACGCAAAAGACGATCATTTTTCCTTAAGGAAGAAGATCAACATCTCTCAGAAAGGGGGCAGTAAGTTTCTGTCGATGGTTGTTGTCTTTGATTCATTGCTTTCGTCGAGATGGATCTCTTTGGTGGCATACACCTCTTCGATCGCGCAAATGATGCGGAGAGTGACCGCATAGAAGTCCCTCCCCGTGTGTTGCTCCCCTTTGATCGATCGGATCCCCAAAGGTGTGGGGAATTGGATCACCTGGTGGAAGGATGCGGAAACCACCTATAGTTCGTGTATCAATGGTCTGCTCATAATAGCGTTATAGCCCGAGTCCGCATCCACTATCTGAAATCGGACCCTTAGGTTTATTCCTTCAGAGTAAACATGGAGGTAGATCTCCCCGATCGGGGTGAGTTGCTCACCGCTAAATCTGACCAGCTGGGTAGTGCTCAAACGCAAGCTTTTCTCTGATATTCCCATGACCTGGAAGGCCTTCCAGAAGATCAAGTTTGAAGATGCACCATTGTCCACCAGGATCCTCCTGACCCTACAGTTGGGGATGAGCAGCTCGAAGACCAGGGCGTCATCGTGGGGGTGATGTACTCCTTCAGAGTCTTCTGGGCCGAACGTGACCTTTTCCTGGAAGATTGGAGCTGGTCTTATCAAATTTACGTTCCTTGCTTCGCGGCCGTAGCGCTTGTAAACATTCTGGGAGGGTTCTGCTAGTGGGGGTCCTCCATAGATTATATGGATGGTCTTCTCGACCCAAAATTCGTACGGCAGAGGAACCCGGTTCGCTCCTATGGCTGGGGGTTTCTCTCCGGCAGCCCCCATGTCCTTGTTCCTTCTCTGTGTTTCATTTGCGCGGGGCGTCTCGCAGGTGTCGCAAGTGCCCCCGGTCGAGGAGCCTCTGGATCTCCATAAGAAAGTCCATAGACTCTATTGTCTTGTGTCCATAGCCTTGGTGGAAAGCGTAGTACTCTTCTGGCGTCTTTTGGGCATTGTCGTTCAGTACCTTCAAGGGCCACTTAACTTGCTCGCCCAAGGAAATCATCTCCTGGATTGCTACCATAGGACTCATACGCAGATCGTAGGGCAGCGGGGTCGCTCGAGCTGTTTGATGGACGCTATTCTGCCCTCGTCCAGTGTGGGGAGCGTATGGCTGGAATTGGTTCGACCTTGACTCACCGGCGTTCTCGGGTCGTAAGTGTTGTTTGTTCTTGTCTCTCTTACCGAAGTTTTCCTCATCGGCTTTCTGTCTAATCTGGGCCTCCGCCCACGCCATGATCTCAGAGTAGGTGGATCAGGGGTGTTTTACCAGCTTCCAAAAGAGGTTCAAGCTCCTCCTCAGTCCCTTCTTGAAGACCGATATCGTTGTTTCTTCGGAGCAGTTGGGGATGGCAACCTCCACTTCATTGAATCTCCTTATGAACTGCTGGAGGGGTTCTCCTTCCTTTTGCACGACTAAGTAAAGGTCGTCTGACCACTTCGGCATCCGCTTGCTATTAGAGAATTGTTAAGTGAACAACTTGTGGAGTTCGGCGAATGATGCAATGTTGTTGGTCTTGTGGTACATGAACCACTGCATGGTCGGCCCCTCGAGGCATGCACCGAAGCTTCCTGCACTTCTTCCGGGATCGAAGTAGTCTGTATTTTGAATTTGTACAGAGTAACAAATTCATCGGGATCCAAGGTCCCATCATACGGCTTGATCGCAGGGGCCGCAAACTTGGTCGGGATTCTGGCATTTGCAATTCTTTGGCTGAAAGGGGAGTTCACGTAACTCCCCCTTCCGCCACTGCGGTAGGGGCGACCTGTACCCCTAGTACCGTGTTGAGCAGCTTTGTATTCTCCTCCAGGCCAGCCTCCAATAATCTAACGCGATCGCCCCACTCCTCATCGCACCAACAGTGATTGGCCGGATGGTTTGGACTTGTCGTTCGGGCGATGCTCCGACTTCCTGTGCTGGTCTCCCCTGTTCGCCGATCGCTTTGGTTCTGGAGTAGGGCGAGTTGGGCTCTCAACCTGTCGGCGTTGAGGGTCGTGCGGCATCTCTGCTCCCGGAGGAGTTCCATCTCCTCTTGCATGCGGCGCATATCAGTTTCAAAAATTGTTCCTAGTGCCGACCAAAATCCACGTCGTCGATATCCTCAAGGTACGGCTGGCATTGCTGGTTGTCATATTGCTCTTCCATTTCTTTCTTTCTTTCTTTTCCCACAGACAGCGCCAATTGTTGATGGGTGAAACTCGAAAATAATGGAATCTAAAGAGAGAATACTCAAGATGAAAAATAATATTGATTTTTATTTCTCAAAGGTTGTGAATAAAAAAAAATTCATCCTTCATACAATGACAATTCAACTATTTATAGAAGAGGAACCCTAGATTTACAAGAAAAGAAATGTGATATAGTCAGATATATTCAGATCTTTTTTTATTTATTCAAGTATATCTTTTTTCCTCACAAGTCTCGAATGAATATGCTCAAATCCTGCTCAAATCGGGGACCAGATACACGTAAGGCTCTTCCCTTATTTGCTCGCCATAACGATACTCCGGGAGGTGACGGTCGAGGACAGTTCGGGTGCATGGGAGTGGCGTCACTATATTAGGTTCCTCGAGGTGAAGCTCCTCGAGGCGAAGCAGCTCAAGCAATGCAGGCACCTCCCGTCCTTAGAGTATTTTCAAGCGATATCACCGACCCTCTTGAACCCTTCATATTTGGACCGGCCCTTCATCGCAAGAATGACCCGACCCATTACTCAAGTGGATTGGTCCATTTACTTATAAATGGGCCCAAAATGAGTGGAACCATTTTTGGGCTCAACCAATTTAATTAATAATATTTCTATATTTAAATTAAAAAAAATATAAAAATGAGTTAATTGACTAAGTATCTCATAATCTCCGCCAAGACACTAAAGTCTAAGGTGAGTTCTCGACTGACTAGCGAATTTTACAGGCATCCATATGTGCATATTTCTCTCTTCAGTTGACAGTCGGATAAATCATTTCTTTACTATTCATTGACGATGCAGGCTATCTTATTAAGATTCTAAAATGAAATAATTTATCGAGTTAGAGATAAACTTATAATTTTTTAGTGGAATATCATTAATTTGTAATTTTGTATACATACTAGTTATGGAAAAAACTACAAAAAGAATTAAAAAGAAAAACAAAAGCTGAATGGTTTTGGAGCAGACATGATAATAGGGACAAGTGAAAGAGGCAACTCTATGAAATCTATGGCACATTCACAATTTCTGCTGGAACTACTGGACCACAGTTAATAGTATATATATATATATATATAGAGGAGGGATCATGTAAAAAAAATCCCCCTGTGAGAAAAAAGAATGAATCATGTCCAGTGAGAAAACTCTTAACGTGAGAAAGTGAGAAAAATGTTTGTTGCTTGATTGCGTTTTAGTTGTTGCTTGATTCAATATCAACCATTGATTTTTTTAGATCTGATGGACATGATTCATTCTTTTTTGTCACAGGGGATTTTTTTTTACATGATCCCTCCTCTATATATATATATATATATATGGAGCAGATCCAGTGAGAAAGATCTTAACGTGAGAAAGTGAGAAAGATGCTTGAATTCAAGTCGTTGCTTGATTGTGCTTTAGTTGTTGCTTGATTATTTTGTTGCTTGATTGCGTTGATGTATCCTCGACGGGTTCTTAAATGGATACTGCAACACATACAGCTTCGTTTATGTTGATCTGCATGATGTCCCATTCATGTGTCTTAAGTTGAGCGAACACTTCTTTGGTGCTCATCGTTGATAGATCTTTCTCCTTTAGGCTGGTCACCTTGACGAACCAATCTTCTTTTGGCATTCTTGAGAGGATCTTTAAGTTCATTTCAGGAAGTTCATATGTCCTTCCCAACTTCTTTAATTCTGCTACAATGGAGTTGAATCTGGTTGTCATATCCTTGACGGTTTCGCCAGGAATCAAGTGAAACGATTCATACCTGTCCACCCATTGTTGAAGTTTGTTTCTCTTCATTTGATTCGTCTCTTTGCTCAGAGTGCGAAGAAAGTCCCACATTTCTTTGGCATTCTTGTATTCCAAGGCTTCTGCCATTAGAGATGGTGACAGAGAGTTTAAAATCAAATCCATGGCTACATAGTCCAGCTGACCACGAACTCGATCTTCCTGGGTCCACACTTCATACGGCTTGTCCACCATTTCATCTAGTCATGTTACTCCTTTGCTGATCTGAGTCTTCACCTTTTGGATTGTGATTGGTTCATTCTCGACCACTTGCTTACTCTCGGGATGGATATTCATCAACATGATCAGCGACCTCTTCTTCCAGGTGGAGTAGGTTTCTGGAGTAAACTTTCCGAACTTCGCATTGTTCGACATTGTCTTTATTCTGAGCTAAACACGGAAACACACAGATATGCAAGGAAAATATGGATCTAGTCCTAAGCGACTCAGAAGCAGCTAGTCTGTAAAGACCAACCGCTCTGATACCAATTGTTGGTCCCCAATCAGAGTGTTTATATATGCAGCGGAAGTACTAATAATATCTTGCACTTATCTTGCTAAGGTCACGATTTAGCAAGTGTTTATCAAGTATGTTTTAGCTCGAATATTCGTTAGTTTGATTGCAGATTATACTTCAACACTTGATGTGTATTGTTGCTTGATTAAATATCAATCATTGATTTTTTTAAATCTAATGGACATGATTCATTCTTTTTCTTACAGGGGTTTTTTTTAACATGATCCCTCCTCTATATATATATATATATAGAAAAGGGATCATATAAAAATAAATCTCTCTGTAAGAAAAAAGAATGAATCTTATCCGTTAGATATAAATAAATCAATGGTTTATATACAATCAAGCAATTGCTCGATTGTGTCTTAGTTGTTGCTTGATTAATATGATTTTTGATTGTGTAACAGTTGCTGCTTGATTTTATATCAACCATTTATTTAGTGTGATCTAATGGATCAGATTGATTCTTTTTTCTCATAGCTGATTTTTTCTCACCTTATTCGCTCCCTATATATATATATATATAGAGAGAGGTTAGATCATATGAGAATAGATGTTAATGTAAGAAATGAGAATAAATCTCAGCCTTTTATTTCACAAGATCTGCGGTCATGCTTTAATAATTTCCGTCTTCATTTTATCCTCCGCGAACTTCATTATTACATATTTAAGGGTATCATTGTCATTTAGCCTGATGGTATCTCCCTCAAATAATTTCTATTTTCATTTTATCTTCCGCGAACTTCATTATTACATATTTGGCTATAATTCCTTTTCTTTTCGATTTTTCATAAGATTTCGATTGCCTTGTTGAGTCATCTAATACTCTAAAATTAAATTAAAATTTATTATTATTTAATTGAATTTTCTAATTTAATGAAGTTTTAAATAGATAAAATGAACTTAACATATTCTTCTGAAAAATTGATTTTATTTTTATTTAATTTAATTTTTCCCATTTAATGAAGTATAGAGGAGATAAAATGAAGAGAACTGTTTCTAAAAATTTGATTTTTTTTCTTTTAATGATGTATATAGGAGATAAAATGAAGAGAACTGAAATACTTTTTCCGAAAAATTGATTTTATTTTTATTTAATTTAATTTTTTCCATTTAATGTAGTATAGAGGAGATAAAATGAAGAGAATTGTTTCTAAAAATTTGTTTTTTTTCATTTAATGATGTATATAGGAGATAAAATGAAGAGAATTGAAATCATTTTTTCCAAAAAATTGATTTTATTTTTATTTAATTTATTTTATAATGAACAACAATTAAGATAAAATGAAGAATGACTAAGATATACTGAAGAACTGCTAAGATAAAATGCATGTCACGTGTAACATCAAAATTCACATCGAATTTATTTTATAATGAATCACAATTGAGATAAAATGAAGAATAACTAAGATATAATGAAGAACTGCTAAGATAAAATGCATGTCACGTGTAACATAAAATTTCGAATCGAATTTATTTTATAATGATTCACAATTGAGATAAAATGAAGTATAACTAAGATAAAATGAAGTATATAATACATAAAATGAACAAAACACAACTTTTGCGCCCTGTACGTTCGTAATGACTATGTTGCCCTTTAATGAAGTAAAATGAGAATATTATGCCGCGTTTTTTGTTAAAGCTCTTATGTAATCTGGATCGTTGATGTTGTCAAATCTATGGACGATATTTATTCTCATTTCTCAAGATAAGGGCTATTCTCACCAGATCAGCCCCCTATATATATATATATATATATATATATATATATATATATATATAGGGTAGTGATCAGGTGAGAATAGGAGTTACAATGAGAAATAAGAATAGATCTCGCTCGTCCATCTCATCAAATCGACGAACAAGATTCATTCTCAGCAAAATAAAATAGACAGCATTTTTTCCCCAACATCCAGCAGTAAAGGCTAAAACTATAAAAATACTCAAACACAAACAGCAACCTGCATTTTAAGCCCGATTTACTTCATTTTTAGCCCGTTTTACTTCATTTTAACATAAATACGAATTAAAAAGAATTAAAATTACACCGCATTAACAGTCGTAAGTTCATTTTTTACCATCCTACGTGCATCTATAAGAATTCTATCATTCATTTTTTGTTACATTCTTATTGACTTTGACACAATTCCATGAATCATGATAGGTCAACTTTTTACTTTTTGCACATATTCTCATTGGTTTATCCAACATTCTAAGAGCTTTCTCATTCATCGAAGCAATTCGACTTCCACTACCTTTGAGTTCCACAGTAACTGGAGGCAACACTTTAATATTTCCAGGAACCGATCGACCATAGAAACTTTCAAACATCTTCTTCTTCAAAGCAGCAATACGAGCATAGTCCCTATAAAACTCAATACCATCATCAACAGTTCTAAAACTTTGTCCTTAAAATGCTTCATCTCATCAGCACACTTTGGAATAAATGAACCTGTAAGATACAAATATGCATAAATTTAACACTAAAATGCACAATATAAAAGTAAAAATGAACATCCGAATAAAACAAGTTTTTTAAAACTATATTCATGCACAATGAATCAATTACGAACAAAGTTTACAATTCCAAAACTAGATCAAATCATCTTTTAACATTAAAAAACATCAAAACAAGCATGAACACTATCAAAAATAAAAAATAGAAAGCTATGAACTTACCTTCAGATGCTCGATCAGACATGTCTTCTTCAAACAACCAAAGTCCAAAATCAAAAACTGAACTCCATAGCAACCACAATTAACAAAGTCGAGACCGAACACGAATGCAAAATTCAGAAACAAAGAAAAAAAATTGATCGACAGAAGAAATATAAATCAAATCGAACGAAGAAGGAAGAAAAAATCACATCGCGCGAAAAAAGGTATAAAAAATCTAATTAAATATGGAAGGAGATACTATTTAAATTTTGAAAAACCTAAAATTACGAAAATAACCTTAATGAATCAACACTGTAGGATAATCGAGGAAAACTTTACACGGAGTGAAATAGATCACGAGCGTTCAAATCACAAAATCAAAGGTTGAGATTTATTATCATTTCTCATACTAAAAACTATTCTGATATGGTCACTACTATATATATATATATATATAGAGAGAGAGAGAGAGAGAGAGTTGTAATCATATGTTAACCACTCCCCAAATGTTACCTACAGACCTCATTTAGCGGTGCATTATCTAGACAAGCTAACTACATTATCTAGGAAATATATGGTACATTACGAAAGATAATGTACAAATTGTAAGATAATGTAATGCAAATAATGTACTATATTATCTTCGTAATGTACCATATATTGCCTAGATAATGTAGTTAGCTTTGTCTAGATAATGCACCTCCAAATGAGATCTGTAGGTAACATCTGGGGAGTGGTTAACATATAAATGCGTCCATATATATATATGGGTGTAATCCAGTGAGAACATCTCTTACCATGAGAAATAAGAACTAATCATCGCTATTGATTTTGATGAATGTATGCTCAGGATTTTACCAGAATTTTCAGTCATTTTATCTCAAAAAATCTGCATTATAGGGTATTTTTGTCATTTTGTAATTATTTATGATTCTGTTTGCATATTCAACCTCGACATGCATTATATATCTAACAAACATGCATTATATGCATAAGAAACATTCCATATATACCTCGGAAACATGCATTATATAACTAACATTTATTATATACCTAACAAACATCTTCTTGCATTATAATATGGTATTACTCTTATTTGAACAATATTACTATCATTATACGGTATTACTTCATACATTATATATGGTGTTACTTTTATTTTAGAGAAAATTATATTACTTTCATTATAATGCATATATTATTACTATATAATATATAACATGTACAGATATAATGATGAATGATGATTTCGCTAAAAAAAAATATGTTGCATTTTATCCATCATATTCTGCATTATATACTTAATGCATTATATTGTGCAACTGCATTCATTATATAAGAATCGTGTACTGTTACGAGAATTATGCATATAATCACTAATTTTTATTTTTAGGATGATTTTTTAATCGGAACTATAGTGTATTACTTTTATGTTAGAGCAAAATTATTTTTCTTTAATTATAATACATAAGTTATTTGATTTGTGCATAAGATTAATAATTTTCATTAGTTACATAGTTTACTCCCACTAAACATGTGCAACAGAGATTTAGTTTAAAAATAATAAAATTATATTATTTTGGTACATTAAAAAATAACTTTAAATTAAGAGAATTGTGATATTTATAATTTTAAGAGAGAGAAAAATAGAACTATACACACTAAATATAAGATATTCATATCAAAATTTATGGAAAATATCTAAATTAATATAGAAAATTGTAAATAAGGAAAATAATCTAATCTTTAAGATTGAAACATATCTATTATTAATTTTCTCAAAGATTTTTGTCATATATAATTTTTTATTCGTGCATCAAACTATTTACAATTATTGTTAGAATGAATATTTGAATGTTTATCGTGCGAACTTCATTTTTAAGCTGTATCGATACTCCGTGGACCGCATTATTTTGACCTCGACATGCATTATATACCTAGCAAATATTCATTATATACCTAACAAACATGCATTATATAATATACTAATATACATTTATAAAATATAACAAAAAAAAATACATAATTAAAAACAAGTAATGTATGATCAACTTTTATAACAACAATAATATTTTCTACAGTATACAAAGGTAATGAATTTTAATTTTTTTGCTAATGTCGCAAGAAAAAACATATTGCATTTTATCTATCATGTTATGCATTATAGAATATAACTTCATGCATTATATTTTGCAATTGCATTCATTATATAAGAATTCATTTACTGTTACTAGAATTATGCATATAATCACTAATTTTCATTTCTTACGATGTTTTTTAAATCGAAACATATGCAATAAGGATTTCGTTTGAAATATAATTAAATTACCTTTAATTTGATATATGATACAAGAAAAAATAATCTAAATAGAAGTTATGATCATTTAAAGATTTACAATGATTTTAGAGGAGAGAGAAAAAATATTACAAAATTATCCTTCATTGCAAATTTTACTATACTATAATGCGTACGGGATTTATTTAGTCTTGAGCGTTGGATCACCAATGTGGATGTCGAGATTGGTTCTTATGTATATATATATATATATATATATAGGGAGCGAATCCGGTGAGAAAGGTCTTAACGTGAGAAAGTGACAAAGATACTTGATTGTGTCCATAAGGTTGCTTGATTGTATTCAGGTCATTACTTGATTGCAATGTTGTTTGGTTTTATTTTAGTGACAAATAATATTTACACTATTTCCCCTCCTGATTTTGTGAAATTTAATTTACTCGATCCACAATTCTTCGTATTAAATTTTCCTAAAGTAATATTTACACGAAGAATTATTTTAGGAATTAAATTTCACAAAATCAGGAGGGGAAATCGTGTAAATATTATTTTAATTACAAAACAAAATAACTGCATATGCAACTTTGATATTTTAATATTGCAATTTTTTTTCTTAAAATTATGCAACAAATCCAAATACTGCAACTTTTTTCACTAAATTATGCAGCAAATTTTCAAGATAAACGCCCCATATTCAATTTAGAATTGTTCTGAAATTTAAGCAGATTAAATCGTGGGTAAGATATGGGAAGCTGCAAATTTACCATGTAACCCTTTTATGCCACTTTTTAGTTCTTTTATTTCACCGAATTTTTACATATTTAAAATTAAATCTAGAACGTTAATATTATTAATCAAAGGCTAAGATCAAGTCTTATTTCATATCTAAAAGGTGGTTTCCACCCTAGTGCACCCCTATATATATGTATGGGTGGGGGAATTAATCCAAAAACCTAAAAATGGAACCAAGTTTAATTTTCAAGCTCTTTTGAATAAAACTAAATGCTAAAATTACTTAAAATATTTACTTCGAATTATTTAACCATGGTTGCATAACTTTTTAGGTGCTTGCGTAGAGTCTAGTACCTAAACATTCAGCCAAGACCTAAATAAGAAAATAATATATAAATTTTAATTATTATCTTTTAATGAAAATAAAAATCCTAGGTGTATCGGCACTGCCTAATCCAAGTAGTCGATCGCCTGAGCGACACTTAACCGAAAAATACATAATAAGGGTGATTTTAAAAATTTTAATTTAAATAGGAGTAAATGGCCTAGACAGCCGAGTTTTACAAGAGTGGATATAATCTCATACAACATTAAATAAAGGAGATTATCTAAGAAAAACTCTCATTCTAAATTGATCTTAGTTTGCCACCAACCGGGCCTATCAAATGATTTATTGTAACCGCTAATTTTTAAATCAGTTAGGTACTAATCATAAGATTAGTCGATTCCTAACCTCTAAATTTGAAGTTTATTAAGATTGTCTACCACTCACAATTACAAGTACTCGAAATATAAATCAAGATATGTAAAGCTCTCATTCCTCCCTATAAAACGACTTGTAAAGAGATGGGAGTTTCACTTCTTCAGTTCAATATGGAATATTTAATAAACCTCCCTAACATACAGGGTGGAGCTTCATAGGAATCTCATCATCGGAATAATTCAGATCCCACATCAAACAGGACCGGCTCTAATATTATGTAAAGATCTCAATTCTTCCTACAAAATCGGCTTGTAAGGAGAGGAGATTTTCACGTCTCTAGTCTGATGTGTGATATTTAACACACACCCTCGTGCACAACGAGGAGCTTCATGTGGATCCCATCATTGAAGAATTCGGGTTCCATCATCGGAATAATTCAGGTCTCAAATCGAACTGGGCCGACTCTGATACCATGTAAAATTCATATTTCTCCCTACAAAATCAGTTTGTAAAGAGAGGGTATTTTCACGTCTCAAGTCCATTGTGAGATATTTAACAAGATATTTTATATTTTATCCGAATATTACAACATAAAACTTGTTGAGATTCACGAAGATTTGAAGGAATATTGATCTTGATACTCATGCTATCTCATGCATATTTTGTTACCTTATTAAGTTTTTTATTTTGGCATGTATATTCTTTTATATTTTTTCCTTCTTTGTAATTTCCCTTGTAGAAGTATTTATCTCTGTACATCATGTTCAAGCGTGGGTAATGAAAATATTGTTCCATATCAAAATTTTCATGGTACCAAAGCAGTACTCAATCTAAGATTAAGCTTCCGCATTTTTATTGTTCGGTGCTCACTCCTCATTCTCATGGCCAACGAAGGTGATAAAGCTAGAATTGTCAACGACGTTATGTCTCCCTACTACATTGGGCCGTCAGACAATCCAAGCCATGCCTATGTTACAGACCTTCTTAATGATGGGAATTATGGAGACTAGTGTGAGGAAATGAGCAATTGTCTTCTTGCAAAAAACAAGTTTGGTTTCGTCGATGGCTCCTCCTTTACCAGAAAGCAGTTCGGCGGATCATCTCTGGTGAAAACGCTGCAATGCCATGCTCAAGGGATGGTTGATCGTGGCTATGGATAAAGAAGTAAGAAATAGTGTGAAGCACACAAAGACGACTCGTGAAATCTGGGAAGATCTTGGGGAAAGGTTTGGGAAAGAAAGTGCTCCCGAGGCTTATGAGTTAAAAAGAAATTTGACTCTTGTGCGGCAAGAAAGAATGACAATCTTAGCCTATTATACCAAGTTAAAAGGTTTGTGGTATGAAAAGGATATCGTGTCCATTACTCATACATGTACGTGTGGTAAATGTACTTGTGACATGCTGAAGAAGTTTGCTGAAAAAATGGAGAAGGAGCGAATCTACGAGTTTTTGATGGGTCTAGACGACACTTTCAATACCATACAGAGTCAGGTTTAGAGCATAACACCTTTGCCAACCCTAGGAGTTGCATATCACTTGGTCACGGAGGATGAACGACAACGGTAAATCTCTAGATCTAAACAGCTAACCATCAACAGGATTGCATTCCAAGTGCAGAGACAAGGAAATTCAGAGGAGCGCGGGAGCGGAAACCATCATGGAAAGGCGCCTCCTCAATGTGAAAACTGCGGAAAACTTTGGCATACTATCGAGACGTGCTATGAGATAGTTGGTTATCCGGAGACGAAGAAAGGAAGCAGGTCATGGAAAAGAGAAGGAGGAAGATTTGTGAAGAAACAACAACACATACACAGGGCAGCACACGTTGATGCCAATGCTGCTGAAGGAATAGGCGCGGTGCATGGTTTTACTATCAAGCAATTAACTCAATTAAAGGATTTATTCAGAAATATTAGCCGAAGTTCGATCTCTACTGCCTCGATCAACATTGCTGGTAAGTTCGATTTTCACATACCGTGGGTGATCGATTCGGGTGCCACTAAACATATCACACATGAGGGGAATTTTTTTCAGCCTTCAGCAAGTATTCACGCAGGCCCTCCTGTAAAGATTTCGAATGAGGATAAGGCACTTGTCACTGGTATTGGGAGTGTAATACTTCCGAATGGATTGAGTGTAGAGCGTGTTCTACACGTACCAAGTTTCCAATGCAACCTTCTTTCTGTTAGTCGGTTGACCAAAGATTTAAATTATGCTTCCCAATTGTTATGTTATGCAGGACTTGGCCTCGAAGAACCTGATTGGAGTGGGTAAATAGTTTAATGGTCTTTATCTCGTGGAGCCTATCTCTAGCATGCGGTGTGCTGTCTTTGTTGTAGTCGATGCGGAAACTTGGCACAGAAGGTTAGGACATGCATCGAATGTTAAGCTCCAAGGCATCGGTCAAGTTTCTTATAAAGTTGTGAGTCTGGCAAAAGGGCAAAAAAATCTAGAGCCCCTTTCTTTTCTAGTTCTATACAAACTGATGATTGTTTTAAGTTGATACACTGCGACATTTGGGGAGGATATAAAACCGCTTCTTTTACCGGTGCTCATTATTTTCTTACCATTGTTGATGATTATAGTAGGGATATCTGGATGTACATGATGAAGTTAAAATCTGAAGTCAGTAAATACTTCAAATTGTTTTGCAACATGGTTAAAACTCAATTCGGAAAATTGGTTAAATGGATTAGAACTGATAATGGGGGTGATTTTAGTCTCATGAAATGATGAGTTATTATACAGAGTATGGTATAATGTTTGAGACCTCTTGTGTTCATACACCACAATAAAATGGTGTTGTAGAACGCAGACATTGATATATTCTTGAAACAGCTAGAGCATTGAGATTTCATGCTAAGTTACCAATTCATTTTTGGGGTGAGTGTATCTTGACTGCGGTTTATGTCATAAATAGACTTCCTACTAAGATATTACATAATCGAACACCCTACGAAAGTTTGCCTAGAAAGAAGCCCGTTTACGAGAACTTGAGAGTGTTTGGGTGCCTTGTTGATGCGAAGGATACAAATAAAGGGATAGACAAGTTTGATGAAAGGGGGAGAACTTGTGTCTTTCTTGGATACCCTCATGGACAAAAGGGGTATAAGGTTTATGATTTCAGAAGTTGCAGGATGTTCGTTTCAAGAGATGTCAAATTTTGTGAAAATATTTTTCCGTATGCATCTTTGGAGGAGGATAAAATTGAGGTTACTAAGGATAAAATTAAGGATAAAGCCCCTAATGAAGAGGATATTGACATGTCTGTTGGAACACCTAATCAAGATGAGGTTGTAGCTGTGGAAGAAGAAGTTGTGGTGACTGAAGAAGTTGTGAATAATGATCACAATTTGAATATTCAACAAAGCGAGAGAGTACGACGACAACCAGCTCATTTCAAGGACTATAATGTTGATCGTCCAAGCACCATAGACCATACACAACCCACTTCCAATACGGGGACTTCGACGGTATATCTCATAACCAACTTTGTTGCTTATAATAATGTATCTAGTGCTCACAAATGTTTCCTAGCTTCCATCGATGTAAAGGAAGAGCCACGATCTTATTCAAAGGCAGTAAAGATGAGCGAGTGGAGAGATACAATGAAAAGGGAAATTGAAGCACTTGAAGGCGATGGGACCTGGGATTTGGTTGAGCTACCTACTTTAAAAACCGCTATAGATTCGATGTGGGTTTACAAAATAAAGTAAAAACCCACAAGAGAGATACAGCGGTATAAGGAGCGTCTCCTGACCAAGGGTTTCACTCAAGTTCCAGAATTGACTTCCACGAAACATTTGCCCCAGTAGCTAAGCTTGTCACTCTAAGGTGCCTACTTGCATTCGGAGTAAAGAGAAATTGGATAATACATCAACTTGATGTAAACAACGCTTTCCTCTACGGTGACTTGCATGAAGATGTTTACATAAAGATACTGCAAGGGTATAGAAGAGAAGGGGACACATGAGTATGCATGCTGCATAAATCTTTATTAGGCTTACGTCAAGCTTCACGGAATTGGTATCACAAGTTCACCACAGACCTAACCAACATGGGATTCAGACAATCTCATGTTGATCAATCCTTGTTCATTTTCAAGAAGGGTAAGATATTTGTTGCAGCCCTCATTTATGTTGATGACTTCTTGTTGGCCAGAAGTGATATGGAGAAGATTGATAAACACTCACTTTGTGCATTTTACTGATACAGATTTGCTCACTTTTGACCTCAGATTGATGTGTTACGTGATAGTTTCATGCATTATCTTTATTCTTTAAGGAAATATTACGTTTGGTTTGGTTTGTGATTATTTATGCAGATTTTATGCACAGTTGAGTTGATTTCGAGATTTAATCAAGTACCTTGGGGGACAATCGATGCTAACCTGCATCGGGAAAAGGAAGAAGTTAGAAAATACCGAAGGACTCACCGATTTTGCGTTCATGAAGACATCGGCGACCCAAATGACGCACTCGGCGATCGCCGAGTTTGCAGATGGGTCGCCGAAGTGGGAAATTCTTTATTTTCTCACGGCACGAACTTGGCGACCTAAATGACGCACTCGGCGATCGCCGAGTTTGCAGATGAGTCGCCGAGTTTGGAAAGTTTTCGATTTGTTTCGGGACGAATTCGGCGACCCATGCACACAGACGACGATCGCCGATCGGGCAAGTTGGGTCGCCGGTTTTGGCGCGTTTTAACGTATTCTGACAAATCTGAGACCCAAAATCATATCTTTTCAAGATTTAAAAATCCCCAAGTATAAATAGGACTTCCCAGGACCAAAAGAAGTCTCCTTGACCTTATTTTAGAATAGAGAGAGACGAGAAATCGCAGGGATTGAGAGAAAACTTGAAGAGCATTCCAGAATTTGAAGATTGAAGATCACGAGTTTTTGATTTTCATGTTTTCCCTTTCTATGACTCTTTATTTCTCAGTTTTCTTAGAGCTTAGCATGATTGGCTAATATTTCTGTGGATTCTAGGGTTTGAACCATTGTTGAGTTTCATTCAATATATTATGTAATTCGATTTTCCTTTTTCATTGATGTTCTGATTTCATTTGGGGTTTTCATTAATTACATGATATTGGCCATTGAATGTGATTTGAATTGATAGTTTTTGAACTGAGAGGTCTAAGTTGTCAATTAAGATGCAAATAAATCAGATTTATTAGAACGATTGTCCGAGAGGAAATTGAACTTTTGAAGGGTTATTAAATCTAAGGTTTTTAATCAAGAGTAAAAGTCTGTTGTACGTCCGAGAGGAGTCACATGATCTTTTATTTCCATGTTATGGTTTAGAGTCCGAGAGGATCACCTGATAATACTTTCGCGATTAACTCACATCTCTAAAAATTAAACTTGGAATTGAATTGCATAAATAATTGTTTGATTACTCATCAATGTGGATTGCCCTGGATTCCCAATCTCTCATTAAAGTTTTTAAACTTCATATTTTTAATTGCTCATTAAATATTGCCTTTTCAATATTGCCTAGGAAATTAATAACCAAATTTAATTATCGGTTTATCTAGATAGTAGTACGATATTCATGTGTTAGTGCTTAGTTACACTTCGACCCTGCAATCTTCGAGATCGATAAATTATTACTTGCCCACTGCAGTGGTCTGTACACTTGCAGCTATAGCGCGTTGTGAAACGCACTATCAAGTTTTTGGCGCCGTTGCCGGGGATTGCACAGATTTATTATTGACACTAGCTCCGATATTATGCTATTTACTCTAGATTTTATTTTACGCACTGTTATTTAATTTTTCACTTCCTTTTCTGTGTTGGTCACTGTGTGCTCTCCTGCAGGTAGTATATGCGAACCAGGTCAAAAGGTCCAGTTCTTGAACCCATAGATCCGAAGATCGAGTCTACCTGTCGAAGGAACACTGCACGAAGAAAGTTAGCGTTTACTATGGCTGACGATCAGGCGACACAGATTGCTGAGCTGCAGAGGGAGCTGCAGGAAATGAATCTAAGGCTGCAACAACAAAATCCGCCAGAACTGCCGAGACAGCCTACTATCGATGAGATGTACGAGCCTATGACTGATAGGCATCATAATGCGGAATTTGGACTGAAGGTGAACACACCTAATTTCGAGCTGAAGACTAGTCTGATTCACACTGCTCAACAGAACCAGTTTGGGGGATTTCCGTCTGAAGATCCTCATTTGCATGTCCAGAAATTTCTACTACTCTGTGACACAGTCAAGCAAAATCAGGTGTCAATCGACTACATCCGGCTACACCTCTTCTCATTCACACTGCGTGACAGAGCTCTATCATGGTATCTGTCACTGGACCGCAGTGAGATCTCATCCTGGGAGGAGCTTTGTAAACTATTCCTGATCTAGTTCTTTCCGCCGAGTAAGACCATCCAACTACAGATGCAGATAGGCTAGTTCAGACAGTTCTCGGGGGAAACTCTTTATGAGGCATGGGAGCGTTTCAAGGAGTTGCTTCGCTCCTGCCCATGCCATGGGTACACTGAAAAACAACAAGTCTGCTATTTCTATGCGGGGCTTGATGAGGAGACTCAGAAGCATGTCAGAGCTTCAGCTGGAGGATCCATTACTGCTAGACCTCCACATGAAGGACTACAACTGCTGGAAACAATGGCGAAGAGTGAATTTAATTGGCCAGCAGACATAAAGGAGCGCAGGATGATAGCAGCAGTCGATGATACTGGAGACCTAGCTGCTGAAATAAAACTGATGAGACAGGAGGTAGCTGCTTCTACGAAGTCTATGGAGATCCGCCTTGCCAAGTTGGAGAATAATCCGCCTCAACAGGGATATGAGCAGGGAATCGAGATGTGGATGGAGGATATAAATTATGTAAACCAGAGGAATTTCAACAACAACAGAGGATATCCAACGGGGAACATGACTTATCATCCTAACAACCGGAACCACCCAAATTTCTCCTATGGGAATTCGAACAACGCCTTGCAGCCTCCGCCTGGGTTTGCTTCAAATCAAGGGGTGACAAATGAACCCAAGGAGCCGAGTATGAGAGAGCTCCTGACCCAGTTCATCTCAGCTTCCAATACCAAGAACACAAAAATGGAGGGAGAAATTTCTCAGTTACAGAATGGTATGGGGGAGATGGGGAAGCACATGAAGTAGATGGACACTCAGATATCTCAGATTGCCAATATTCTGGGAAATCAGCATAATCCTTGACAATTCCCCAATAACACTATTGTAAATCCCAAGGACCACTGCAACGTCATCACTACTCGCAGTGGGAAGGGATATGAGGGCCCATCTGTGCCTGTCGACACGTCCGTGCAACCTGAAGTTGCACAGCCTACTCCTGTTCTTCCTGAAGAAGAACAGACTCAGAAGAGCAAGGGAACTTGTCCTGAAGACAGTTCCAAACCAGCTGGTCCCGTCGCTGTTCCCTACCCACAGCGATTTGTCAAGAAGCAAAAGGAGGAGAGATACAAGAGATTTCTGGAGCATATGAAGAAGATCCACATCAATCT
>JAPKLW010002412.1:0-22653 GCA_026898455.1 Plectranthus barbatus
AAAAACACTTAATATCTACCTCTTCTATGAAGGAATAAGAGAGCTCAGCCGCATAGATTGAAGATCAAATAAGGCGACTCTCCAATATGTTGGAGAAAGCAAAGGCAAAGGCTAACATTCCTTAGTCAGCTGAGAAGAGATTTTTGAAGAGGCCTGATTGCATATATTTCGAGTGCAACTCTACCGATCATTCTTGAGAAATTGAATGTTGTAACGCAGATGATGAAAATTGTAAGAAATATGAAAGATACAATCGATCTTCATAATTGCATGAATATAGAAAGTTACCAACTATAATTACTCTACTATATATTTATTATTAATTTATTCTTATAACACCCTTTATGAAAATAAAATATATTAATGTCATATGACGCGAAATCTGCTATCAAATTAATTAAATGGACTCATGTATGTATAACCATAATTCATTCATGATATATGATTCAAAAATGAATACACACATATATATATAGAGACGGAGAGAGAGAGAAGAATTCAGTACTACCCATTTTCATTATTGTATATTATAAAAATATCTAAAATATTATATACATTCAAGAAATATCCATTGCATTATTTTGACATTTTTCAAAATTTTGTTATTGAATTTTTCAAAAAATATAAGATTGATTGAGACATTTGATTAAAATATAACTTTATTGTGAAATTGGTAGAATTAATTATTGTGGAACCAACCTTTATAATTTTTTTAAAAAAATTAAATTAAATTAAAAAAATCGAAAAAAAAAGAAATGGGTATAATTATATGAATATTTTTATATATTTCTCATCCCACTCCCATATGTATATATATTAAATATCTATATTTGTATTTTTTTATTATTATATTAAATGTTAAGAATTATTAAAAAAAAATTGATGATGTGATTGTTAGTGATGATTTCATCATCATAATTCTAATCATATATATTTTTATAATTTTAAGAATAAATCAATCCCAAAGCAAAAAAAAGTGGCATTTGTTCAATATGTTTAATATTTTTGGTATTTTTATAAAGTGTATGTTTTTTGGATATTTAAAATATTTTCCATATATATATATATATATATATATATAGGGAGCGGATCCGGTGAGAAAATTCTTAATGTGAGAAAGTGAGAAAGATGCTTGATTGTGTTTATGACGTTGCTTGATTGTGTTCAGGTCGTTGCTTGATTGTATTTAAGTTGTTGCTTGATTATTTTGTTGCTTAATTGTGTTTTAGTCATTGCTTGTTTGCATATCAGTCATTGATTTTTTTAGATTTGATGGACATGATTCATTCTTTTTTCTTAAGGGGGATTTTTTTTTACATGATTCCTCCTATATATATATATATATATATATGCCATTAATCAAACGCTAAAGTATCTTATATATTGATGCTATAAATCTAAATCTTTTAATTTCCATGTATAATGGAAAAAGATATTAATATTATTGGAGATAATCTCAATTAGAAGATATTATGTATATCCTATGGGTAAAGATTGAGATAAAACGATTGATTTTCTTTCGTATCTAAGAATTTTCATTATAAATATTTATGCAGTAAGAAGCTACACACAGCAATTATTCGCTATGGCGGAATCCACTTTTACCTTGAAACTCCTAATCGACACAAGCAAAGTCAAACGAGTCCTATTTGCAGAGGCCAGCAAAGACTTCGTCGATTTCCTGTTCCATATACTCTCTCTGCCGGTTGCCGCCGTCATCCGCCTCCTCCAAGGCGAAGGAATGCAGGGCTCTTTGCCCAACCTCTTCCAAAGCTTGGAGAATCTTAACAGCGACTACATACAGCCCAACAAGTCCAAGGACACCTTTCTGAAGCCGGTGGTGCCGGTCTCCGGCACTACACTACCGCTGCCGGCCCTTAAATATGCAGCCACCAGCAAGAGAGTAGACAAGAAATTCTACATGTGCCAAAACCATCACAACCCTGGATTCTACCCTAACGGTGCCTATTATATATCTGACGACGCTTCCGTTATTTGCCCTAATTGCAACAAGACAATGACTAAGGCTCTTTCGTACGTGGAGCCTCCCGGCGTCAAAGGAGCGAGTTCGAGCGACAGCGGCGGCGGCGGCCTCGTAAAGGGTGCTGTAACATACATGGTGTTGGATGATTTGGTGGTGAAGCCCATGTCTACTATCTCCGCCATAACTTTGCTCAATGAGCTTGGAGTTAAGGAGTTGGGTGCTTTGGAGGAGAGGGTGGTCAACTTTGGAAAGAATGAGGTAAATTATTTGTCGAATTAATATTTAATAATTAATACTTGTGTTTTTTGATATATATTAATTGCATCTTATCTTATGTTTTTAGGCTGTGAAGTTGCTCAAGGCTTGTATTGGTAGAAAGAAAGTTCTCTCCCACGTCTTTTGTTAGTTAGTTACAGAAGATTTGAGTTGAATTGCGACATCTTATTTATTTATATTCTGCCTTATTTAAAGCTGAAGTAATTGATCTTGTTTGATGCAATCTTGATCAGCTGCGTTTTAATTAGGTTTGATACCTTAGAACCTATGTGAATTGATCAATTTGATTAGGCACTCATTTATTTTCATTGTTAGAAAATGTACGTAGTTCAATTATTTTTTGCATAATTAAAAGATCATAAACTCCTACAATGGCGGCTACGAAACTTTACTTCCAAATTGAGATCTTCCCTTTTCCATATTTACAAAGCTAATGTGATTGAAAAAAATACTAAAGCTAATGTAATTTGTTTGACAAATGTGATTTAGCTGGTATAACATAAGAAAAATCAATATTAAAAATTTCGTTTATATTTGTTTGAATATAAGAAATAATATTATGATTAATTACTAAAATAAAACATCACTTTCTATTTACATTTGAAAATACAAAGGTGATAAAAAAAATTTAATCTATACTACACATTCTTTCAAATGAAGAAAGTGAAAAAAACTGAATCCTACTTCCAGCGATCTGACTCCACACTTGTTGGCTAACAAATATAACGTTGATGAATATTGTAAAAGAAGAATGTTGAAGAAGAAGATGATGACTACTTGGTGAAGATTGCAGACTGGAGCGAAGAGATGCTCCATGAAAATAATAGTCTTTAAAATTGTAGATTTGGAAAAACAACAATTGCTACTCCCTCCGTCCCACTACAATTGACACACTTTCCAAATTGGGCGTCCCAACCAAATTGACACATTTTTAAAAATGGCAACTTTTTCACACTCAACAATAAAATATTAATCCCACTAACTCATTCTACACTCACAACTCTTAATTTCCGTGCCGAAAAGAAACAATTCAATTCGCATGGGACGGAGGGAGTATTTTTTAAGTAGTCTCAATATAATTCTGAGGGGTTTTAAGAGACTAGTTAGTCTAGAGGGAGAGTAGGGTTTTGTTCCCTAATAACTCTGTAACCCTGTAATTAGGGGTGACAATTTTCGACACGGCACAATAACCCGACACGAACCCGCATGATAATAATGGGTTAGTGTTGAGCCTTAATGGGTTCGTTTCATTATCGTGTCGACCTAATAAGGACACGAAATTTTCGTGTCGTGTTCGTGTTATCCGATAACGTATCGTGTTTCGTGTCGTGTTCGTGTTATCCGATAATATATCGTGTTTCGTGTCGTATTCGTGTCGTGTTCGTGTTTGTGTTACCCACTAAGAAATTAATAAATAATATATTTTATTATTATTATTACTACTATTTTTTCATTTATCAACCTAATTTAACAATTTTCAAAGGTCAATATCGTGTACGTGTCAATATCGTGTTATCAGATCGAATTCTTAACAGGTCAATATCGTGTTCGTATCGTGTCTGTGTCGTGTTCGTGTTTGAGGCTTAATGGGTCGTGTCATGTTCGTTTCAAGCATATCCTTAACAGATCGTGTTCATGGCGGACCTTAATGGGTCGTGTCACTATCGTGTTGACACGATAACGACCCAACACGCACGAATTGCCACCCCTACCTGTAATTATGTTATTCGCCTTGATTAATACTACATCTGTCCCATGCGATTTGTTATATTTCTTTCCCGCACAAGAATTAAGGACTGTGGGTATAACTGTAATTAATATTTTAATGTTGAGTATGAAAAAGTTGTCATTTTTAGAAATGTGACAATTCGGTTGGAACGCCCGATTTAGTAAGTGTAGCAATTCGGGCGAGACAGAGGGAGTATATATATCCCCTGTGTAGGCTTGAAGATTGGACGTAGAGCTTACACTCGAAACACTATAAATATTTGTGTTCTTTATTTTATGTTTGTTATTTGTGACTGCAATCGCTTATTTCACAACAATTTGGTGTGGTGAATGTGGAAGAATGATTGTTATGGGTTCAACCAAGTTCGAGGTGGTGCGCTTCACGGGTTCGAATGATTTTGGTTTGTGGAAGTTGATAATGCAAGCGTTGTTCATACAATAAGGCTTGGATGGTGCCTTGAAAGGAGATGTTGGGTTACTTGACACGATGACGGAGCAACAAAAGAAAGATACACTGGCAGCGCACAGTGCGCTGATTCTAAGTCTCGGAGACACGTTGTTGAGGAAGGTGTCTAAGGAGAAGACTGTGTCGGAAGTATGGACCAAACTTAAACTCTTATATATGAAGAAGTCTCTAGCGACTTAAACAATTATTATATTCGTGTAAGATGTAAGAGGGAAGACCGATCAATGAGCAGCTCGACCAGTTCATTAAGTTTATCCTCGATCAAACGTTGATGTTTCTGAGTGCGCTACCAAAGAGCTATTCGAACTTCAAGGAAGCTTTAATGTATGGAAGAAAATCATAGACCATGGATGAAGTTCAATCTCCACAAGTTCGAAGGAGTTGAATGAGAAGAACGATGAGCGAGAGAACTCTCATGGAGAAGGCTTGGTGGCTAGAATAGCTCGAAAAATACCAGAGATGAGGAATTCCAACAAGGGGAGTTCGAGGTCGAGGTAGAGGGCAAAACTAAGGTTGAAATCGAAGGTCAGGTGCTATCTATTCCAAAAGAAGGGACATATCAAAAGAGATTGTCCGGAGAGGCAGACGAAGCACGAGCAGAAGCAGTAGGCGGATATAGTTGTTGCTGAGCAGGAATATGACTCTAGAGAAACACTGGTGATTTCGAATGAGTGCTCGGAGAGGGAATGTATATTGGATTCAGGTTGCACATTCCACATGACACCAAATAATTCATGGCTCGAAAGGTTCAAGGAGCAGGAGAATTCGAGTGTTTTTTGGGTAACAATAAACCATGCAAGGTGGTTAGAATGGGATCAGTAGATATTAAGTGGTACGACAACACAGAAAAAGTACTTCGAGGTGTAAGGTATGTTTTGAAGCTCAATAGAAACTATCTCTTTGGTGATGCTCGATGAACTAGTTTACACGATTATGATGAAAGCTGGGACCTTGAAGGTTTGCAAAGGACCCTAGATCTTGATAAAAGGAGTTCAAAGAAAATGGTATTTACATTTTGATGGGGAGCACATTGATCAGAGTGGCATGATAGTGACGATTGATAAGTCGGTATCGAAGCAAGATTTGTTGCTCAAGGATAACATCAAAGAGTTGGATTTTAGTGAGATTGCATCTGTGAAAAATCTCGCCGGGTGAAGTTTGGAATAGGTCGATAGAGAGAGATCGAGGAACTCTGGAATACATTCACTCAGATCTATGGGGACCTTCAAGGGTCAGTTCGAATAGAGGAGGGAGAGACTTCATGAACCGCATTGATGATCACTCGAGGAAGGTGTGGGTCTATATAGAAGGTGTTGCTCAAAAATCAGATGGAAGGAAGATGAAAATACTATGAATTGACAATGGTCTCGAGTATTGCTCGAAGGAATTCGAGAGGTACTATTCGAAGGAGGGTGTTGCGAGACTCAAAATAGTGGCTAGAACACCTCAGCGGAACAAATTGGCGGAGAGGTACACTTGGATGTTGCTGGATAGAAAGAGGTGCATGCTGTTAAGTGCAAAATTACCCAAGTCGTTCTGGGCAGAAGCATTGACTACAACAACTTATTTGATCAACTGGTGCCCTTGACTACACTAGGTTTCAAGACACCGGAAGAAGCATGGTCTGGTCATCCTCTGAATTTTAGCAATCTTAGAACTTTTGGTTGCGTGACTTATGTTAATATCAAAGGAGATAAGCTTGGGAGGAGGGCATTAAAATGCATAAGCATTGGGTACCCCGAAGGAGTGAAAATGTACAAGTTATGGTGTCTCAATTTGGATATAAGAAATTACATCATTAGTAGGGATGTAGTATTCAAGTAGGAGCTGATAGGAGATATGGATAAAGGGGCGCCGAGAAATGGACAAATCTTCTCGAGAAACAAATTAGTGATCTCGAGGAACAGTCAGACAGGGTCGAATGCAATAGATCAATTGTTGAGATTGAGGTGTAGCCAACCAGTGGGTCGAAGAATGTACCTCAGGTGGATGAGGAAATCGAGGTCGTTCGAGGGTCAAGTGCACTGTGAGATTACAATCTCACGAGAGATAGGGATTGAAGACAAATTAGACCTCCCACTTGATTTGTATAAGTTGATGTGGTAGCATATGCCTTCGTTATGGCAGAAGAGGTAGGGCTCAATGATATTGAGCCAAAGTGTTATATCGAGGCCATAAGTTGCAAGGAGAAGCTAAGATGGCTCAAGCCTTGAAGAAGAATAATACCTGGGAGTTGGTAGATAAGTCAAGGGAGAAGCCATCGATAGTTAGTTGTACTTGGATCTTCAAGAAGAAGCAGGAGGTTTATGGGGTTAGATTTAAGGCTCGATTAGTTGCTCGAGGCTTCATACAACAGGAATGTGTGGACTATGGCGAGGTATTTGAGCTAGTGGTGAAACAAAGGTCGGTCAGACTGTTCTTGTCATTAGTTGCTCGGTACGAAATGGAGTTGGAGCAACTGGATGTGAAGACCGTATTTCTGTACGGAGAGCTGGAGGAAAGGATCCTTATGACGCAACCCAAGAGCTTCAAAGCCGGTAGCGGGAAGAATGTATATCTTTTGATGAAGTCATTTATGGATTGAAGCAGTATCTGAGGCAGTGAAATAGATGGTTTGATAAGTTTATGATTTAGTAGGACTTTGTTTGGTGCAAGCATGATCCATGTATTTATTTTCGAGGCAAAGATATGAAGATTCTAATTTATCTATTGTTGTATGTGGATGATATGCTGGTAGCAAGTCGAGATAAGTAAGGAATAACAGAACTGAAGAATGCTCTCAGTCAGGAGTTTGAGATGAAGGATCTCGGTTGTGCTCGAAGGATACTAGGGATGGAGATAGTTCGAGACAGGGCTCGAATGAGACTCACATTATCTCAAGAAGGTTATTTGATGAAAGTTCTTGAGAAGCATGGAATGAATGATGTAAAGTCTGTGCTCACTCCCTTACCAGCTCATTTCAAACTGAGTGTTGCTGGGGAACTCGATGACGAGGATCGGAGATTTATGAGAGGTGTTCCTTATGCATGCATTGTTGGTTTATTGATGTATGATATAGTCTGTACGAGACCGGATCTTGCTCTCAGCATGGTTAGTAGGTTCATGACCGAAAAGAGCATTGGATGGCTCTGAGTGGGTCTTCAGGTATGTTCGATGAACAGTTAGGAAGGGTCTAGTCTTCAACGATGATAGTTCAAGCTCGAGGCTCCCAGTCGAAGGGTTTGTAGACTCAGATTATGCAGGATGTATAGATACGAGGAAGTCGTTGACAGGTTTTGTGTTCACATCATATGGGACTGCTATTAGGTTGAGAGCTAGTCTACAGAGGGTAGTTGCCTTATCTTCGACGGAGGCGGAGTACAATGTCTTGACTGAAGCAATTAATAAAGGTTTATGGTTGCTCGGATTCATGAATTAACTAGGGATTGATAAAGGAAAGATGAAGGTTTCCTACAATAATCAAGGGCCTTTGCAGTTGGCAAAGAACAATGTTCATCATGAAAGAATTAAACACATCGATGTGAAGTTCCATTTTATTAGAGATGTGGTAGCAGTTGGTGAGATCGAGCTGCACAAGGTCAAAACCCTCAATAATCATATGGATATGATTACGAAGCCATTTCCTAGTGCTAAGTTTGAGTTCTATTTGGGACTAATCAAACTGTTGATGTCGAACTAAAGAGTAGATGTCAAGTTGAGGTGATATTTAGCCTAAGGTGGAGAATTATTGAAGTAGTCTCAATATAACTCGAGGATTTGTTCGAGTTGGTAGATATGGAAAATATATGATGTATATCTTGTTTCCTTGTTGGACAAGATTTATTCTTATCAGTATTGGATTTGGATAGGAATTAATCTATTTGATAAAGATTTGAATATAGATATATCTTATCATATCTAAATTTATTTTTCTTATGCATTTAGGAATCTATTCTTATAAATACTCTTGTTTCCCACAATTGTAAAATTGTCCAAACACAATGTAGCTGCTAGGAGAGACTAGTTAGTTAAAAGGGAAAGTAGAGTTTGTGTTCCAAAATAACTCTATAACCCTGTAATTATGTTATTTACTTTGAATAATATATATATCACTTGTATAGGCTTGGAGAATGGACGTAAAGCTTACGCTCGAACTACAACAATTAATACATGTAGCCACTTGCCAAACCTAAATCTACTTGCATGTCTAAACATATAAGATCTACACAAATAACATTTAAATATAGTTAAATTAAATCTCATTAAAATCGAGCTGACCGGGCTTGGATATGTGTTGATCTAGACTTTTTTCTGAAGTGGGTATGGGCTTGGTCCGGGCCGGATCTAAAAATGGCCCAATTTGAACCCATTAAAAACACCTAAATACAGCCCAATAAAACCATTCTTATTAGGGAATGTCTTAGGTTAGGCACGTCTAAACAGTTTAGGCAGATTATATCCATTAACCCAAGTCAAACCCATCAAATATACTTTAATCGGGGATTAATAAATCCTATTTGGGATGGGTGAACCCATTTGAGTATGAATAAAACCCACCTAAACCGTTTAGACGTGCCTAACGCAAGTTTTTGCCTTCTTATTATGGGCCGTTCTGAGTTCGGTTAACCCAGCCCAATTAACAAAATGATTGAAAACTGAAATTGGTCGAAAGGTATTTGTCGTCAAAATTGTATTTAGTTTATATAATTTTTAATAAATAAGAAAATATTTAATAAAATTTAATCAAGTTAAAATATATCAAAATATTAGTAAGATAAAAATTAATTTTTTTGAATATATAAAACTGACATATATCTTGTGTTTTTTATACAAGAGAATAAATTTTTTGAAGATTAGAGAGAAAAAAATATTTAATTATATCAATAATCTTATAAAATATAAATATTTGTAAATATATTGGTCCCATGAACTAGTCCCAAAATCCAAAGTTAGACGCAGGGAAAAGAAATTTCAAAGTGTTAGAGCTCAACTAAAATACAGTTGATGATTGCATTAAACAAGATTAACTTGTGTACATTTTATTTCAACTCATTGCAGGGGCGGATCCAGAAATTAAAAATTGGGGGCACAACAAAAATTTTCATTATTTAATGGCTTTATTTCAGTATTTTTTGGAATCGATGAAGATGTTTAGTCTACTTTTGCTTTCTTATGGAAGAAGGCTCGAAGATCAGGTTCTTTGTCATTGCTGTGATTTTCAAACCTAGATATTCAAATGATGACTCAGGGTTATTTCTATTTTCTCTTTTATATATGAATATTTTAATTTTTTAGCACTTGAATTTTGAATACCAAATAAGTTAATATATGCACAACAAAATTTCAACATTAGATCACAAATGATATTCTAACTTCTACTTAACTAAGTATAAATCATTACTAAAAAACAAAACTAAAACTACAAATTATTACTACAAATCAACAAAATTATTAAACATGTAAATTGAAAAAAACACTATAAAATAATACCAAAACAAATATGTGAATATATATTAAAAAAAAAAAACAAATTTTGGGGGTACAACTTTCCTATACATGCATCCGCCACTGACTCATAGAGTCATATATAGTGACCAAAACAAACACCCAAATTTTCAAGAACTGTCTAGCAAAAGACATACCCACAGAAGCCTTCAACAACTTCACTGCCTAAAAACACAAAAAGTATTATAGTTTAATATCATAAAACACAAGTATTATTAATTAATCCGAAAAATAAAAATAGTGAAGCATGGTACCTGGTACCTCATTCATTCCAAAATTGACCACTTTCTCCTCCAAAGCACCCAACTCCTTAATTTCGAACTTATTGAGCAAGGTTATGGTGGAGATAGTAGACATGGGCTTCACCACCAAATCATCCATCACCATATACGTCACCACGCCCTTCACAAGGCCGCCGTCGCACGAATCCGCTCCTTTGGCTTCACGTACAACATAGCCTTGGTCATTCTGTTGCCGCAACGAGGGCAAACAGCGGAAGGGTCATCAGATACATACGGGACACTTCTGGAGACGGTAGTGAAGTCATGAGGGCTCTGAGTGTTGCAGAATCCGTACAGGTAATTGCCGGTCGGTGCATAAGTGAGGGTAGTGAAGTAGAGGAGACCGGCACCACCGGTTTGAGAAAGGTGTTCTTGGACTTGTTGGGCTGTATGTATTCGTAGTTAAGATCCTCCAAGCTTTGGCCCTGCATTCCTTGGCCTTGGAGGAGGCGGATGACGGCGGCAACCGGCAGAGAGAGTATGTGGAACAGGAAATCAACGAAGTCTTTGCCGGCCTCTGCAAACAGGACTCGTTTGACTGTGGATGTGTCAATTAGGAGCTTCAAGCTTATACTGGACTCCGCCATAACTAGTAAAAGATATGTCAATTCTAATCTGTCTTCAAACCCATAAATTTCTCATGGTATTGAAACTACCTCTAACAATACCAAAATTCAAATATAAAAAAAATATATATGTACAACTCAAAATAGAATTACAAAATTTCTAACAATTTTCATACAATATCCATCCAAGCATTAAAATCTTTAGCACATCCATCATCATAAAGTTTGAATCATCAAAAAATATTAATATCAAAATAGAACAACAAAAGTAGGGGCAATTTCCGACAACTCGACCTGAACCTAACACAAAATTAATGAGTTGGGTCAACTCATTTAAATGTAGGATAAATTTGGGTCGAACCTACGAACCCAATTAAAATTTGGATCGGGTTCGGGTCAGTCTCGGGTAAATCCGCGTAATCCGAATAACCCGAGAAATTAACCAATTTTAAATTTTAATGTTATACTTGCCTTACACACACTCGAAATATATATTAATCAATTAATATTAAAATATATTAATAAGGTTATACATCTAAGCATTTCTTGCAATACTTTTTAAATATGTTTGACTTTTATTCATAAATATTATATTTAATGTTTATAATATAAATTATTTTATATATATATAATAAAAATAAAAAGAATTAAACCGAACACAAATTTTAAAAAATTGTTTCATTAAAGATAGTAAATATAATAAATTATTAAGCGTGATATTTTAAAAAGATTGACAAATATAATTATTAAGTATATAATTATATTTAATAGAATAAATAATATAAAAAAATTAAAAAAAATCTTAAAATATTTTTTGTCGAAAACAATTTTTTTACTATTACCTTTAAATAGAAAAATTATTGAATTATATTAAAATATAATTATAAAGCTATAAACATTATATATATATATATATATATATATATATATATATATATATGTATGTATATATAATATATTTTTATAATATTTTTTTATATTATACATCCCACTCTTTATATAAATTTGATAAAACCAAAACAAGTAGATAAAACACAAAATTTATAAAGTTAGAGTTTGTTTTACAAAATTAATATATGAAATAATTACATTTCCATTATTTTTTTTAGCATCATATTTGTATTGTTTTATAAAAAATATAAAATAGTCAAAACTTAATGTTTTACTAAAAAATAATACATATAATTTTGTTGGAATTGTGATTGCTTTTTATTGAAATATATGTATATGCTATGGCATAAAAACATATCAAGTAAAAGAAATTAAAAATAAAATAAAATTGATGTGATGCGATGATTTACACTCGCACTAGTAAATATAATAAATTAACGAGTTGTAATATTTTAAAGAAAAAATGATAAATATTATTTTTTATACTGTTATATATATATATATATATATATATATATATATATATATATATATTATAATAAAATAAAAAAAATATGTACATTTTTTGAGGGAACAATTTTTTTTTTTTCGATGGGTCATTTTCGGGTCGACCTGAAAATAAACAGGTCGTGTTTGATTTTATTTTTCTGATCCGAAAAATAAATTAGTAGGATTCAGGTTGGCATATATATATAGAGGATGGATCATGTTAAAAAAATTCCCTATGTGAGAAAAAAGAATGAATCGTGTTAATCAGATCTAAAAAAATCAATGGTTAATATTGAATCAAGCAACAACTAAAATGCAATCAAGCAACAAATAAAGCACAATCAAGCAACATTGCAATCAAGCAACGACCTGAATACAATCAAGCAATGTCGTGAATGCAATCAAGCATTTTTCTCACTTTCTCACGTTAAGAGTTTTCTCACTGGATCCGCTCCCTATATATATATATATATATATATATATAGAGTAGTGATCATATGTTACCCATTCTCTAGATGTTATATGAGACCAAATCTCAACCATTTATTTTATCAATCTAACGGTTATTAAATTATGAATTAATTTTTATTTTTAATGTGTAAATATAAATTAAGGGTATATTAGGTAGATTAGGTAATTAATTTATATTATTCTCTCTCATAAACCAATCACACGTTGTTTCTTATTTTTTCTTCTCTTATCATTTTTCTCTCTCCTCTATAATTCCTATAAAACTTTAAATAATCATAACTTCTTCAATTTGAATTATTTTTTCACTTATCATATATCAAATTAAAGATAATTTAATTACCTTTCAAACGAAATCCCTATTGCATATGTTAGGAATAAGGTAATTGTAGCAAAATCAAATAATATAATAGCTAAAACTAAATAATGTAACATAATAATAAGAATAATGTAATACTGTAATACTAATAAAGAGAATTATAGATTGATGAATAAAGAGAACTATTTGTTTATTTTTTCGGCAAGAAATCAGACATTAATAATGTGATATACAATGAACACATAATGTACCAATCAGTTGATATACAATGCACCATTCAGACAATACTTTTATCAACGTCATGCAACCGAAAAAAAACAGACATGAATAATATAATATACAGTCAAATAATGTAATATACAATCAATACATAATGTACCACTCACTCAATATATAATGTATCATTCAGACAACTCTTTGATCTATATCATGCAACCATAAAAATACATACATAAATAATGTACATACGGTTGAATAATGTACTATAACGCCGATACATAATGTACCACAACACATATTGTACCATTCAGACAACACTTTGATTTATATACTGCAACACAAAAAACAGATATGAATAATGTAATACTCATGTGACACATAATGTATCACTCAGTTGATGCACAATGTACCATGCATGCAACAATTTGATATATTGCATGCAACCGAAAAAACAAACATGAATAATATAATACAAAGACGACACATAATGTAGCACTCGAACACCTTTTTTATGTATAAAATGCAACCGCAATTGTGAAATCAAAATTTTCCCCAATTTTTATAAGAACAACTTCGAAATTAGGTAAGTATACTATATCATTACATTATTCTCTATATTATGGTACATTATTTAGTTTTACATATTACATTATTTAATTTTACTTCGATTATCTTATTCTGAACATATGTAATAGGGATTTCGTTTGAAAGATAATTAAATTATCTTTAATTTGATATATAGTATGTAAAAAAATAACTTAAATTGAATAAGTTATGATTATTTAAAGTTTTATAAGAATAATAAAGGAGAGAGAATATTGATGGGAGAGAGAAACAAGTAATAACGTAACATTGGGTTGGTTAATGAGAAATAATAATATAAATTAATTACCTCATTACCCTTATTATATATTTAATCATTAAAATTTAAACTTAATCCTATCCATCCAAATTCAAATTGGAAGGTTGGATTTTAGTCTCATATAACATAGGAAAGCTAGGTAACCATATAATGCAACCATATATATATATATATATATATATATATATATATATATATAGATATAGATAGAGGGTTATTTGCAAATTTTAACACAACTTTTTACTACTTTTGCAATTATAACATACTTTTCAAAACTTTGCAATTATAACATAAAATTTATAATTTTTGTAATTATAACAAAAATAATAAAATCTTTGCAATTATAGCGTAAATATATTTTATTCTAAATTTTATCAAAGAAATATTAATTTTTGTGATTAATTATTTGTCTGCTAGTTTTTGTGATTGTTTGCTTTCATTAAAAATTATAACTTTTTTTCATATTTTAATATAAACCAAACTTTTTAAAGCTACATCCCAAATGAATTTTTAAAACACCGAAAATGTAATGGGGATGAAAACAAAATATAATAATATAGAATGATTTAATAATGGATGTGTGTGTTTATATTTTTAATTTTTATATCTTTCGTGATTATAATATAATGGATTTTTGCCACAGAGTCTTTTCCCCGGCGGTAGTAAATAATATTTATATGCATAGTTCATTTATTTTTTGTTTATTTATAAATATGATCGATGTGTATTATATTAACCTAAAGATACAATTCAAAATCATGATTTCTTAGATACAAATATATATCACCTCATTTCGAAATAAAAACGATGATTCTAATATCGTTGGTTGGAGTTCATAAAGTTTGGTTAATAAACTTAATTTTTTATTGATAAATTTGGTATAAAATATATTTGTGTTATAACATTGTAACAAAAAATTTATTCAATATATTTTTTTATTTCTAAACTATATATAAATCCTTTAATTTCAAATAATAAATCTATTAATCAATTATATTATAATTCATTGTTTAAATAGACCGACTGGTTAGGCTTCGTAGGCTAATTTTGAATCTGAGTCTAGGTCGGCTTGACTGAAGAGGCTTGTTAAATAGCCCAAATTTTACCTATTTATGAAATATGCCCGGCTTGGCATAAGTTAGGCCCAAGACATTTGTTGATCCCAACCCTAGTGCCGCCTAGCCAGTAATTTATTTTGTTGGTCCCAAGACTCAGAGTAATTATGTAGCGGAAGTTTTAAAGTGTGTTTGTTGATCCCAAAACTGATCAATGATTACACTATCAATTTTGTTACTTGAAATAAGTTGAATGGCAAGTCATAATTTTAAACTTTTTTCAAGAATACATCAATAACTTTGACAAGTTATTGTGTTTTAAACAAGCTAGCAAGCAGGAAGTGTAAGCTCAAAGTAAATAACACATGACATATAGTGGTTCGGATGCCAAAAGATCATACATCCACTATTCAATTAGTTCGATCGAAAATCCACTAAACAATTTACATTATAACGTACAAGATTCATTCAGTCACAAGAAGAACCAAAGTCCTCCGGCTTCTAGACGCCTCAGTCATCGAACTTTACCACAATCACTTGTCGCTAGGATATCCTGACTTCAATCAAATAAGTTTTACCGTGTGAGCGCAATAAGCTCGTAAATGTACTCACTTATCCATGTTTTCTCATTTGTTTCATTTGTTTTATGTTTATCTTATAGTTTATTTCATACATTAGTCAATTATAGAGGCTACTATGTTTGTCATGATGTGATTTCACAGGTTTTTAGGCTAAAAAATGGCTAAGTGATGAAAAGAGCCGGAATGGCGAAGTTGTTGTTTCGATCGACACACGGAATGTCGACCGACAAGGAAGACAAAGCCAAATACTCGAGGAAGACCTCCATTTCAATCGACAAAGTAGGCTGCATCCTCAGTCTGAGGTCCTGGTGAACTGGCAGCTCTTACGGCCTCGTTCTTGTTCACCATCTGGATATCCCACTCATGGGCTTGAAGTTGGGCGAACAATTCCTTTGTCATCATCTTTGAAAGATTTTTTTTTTCTTTCAAAGCAGTCCTCTTGACGAACCAATCTTCTTTTGGCATCTTGGACATGATCTTGGCATTTAGATCAGCTGTATAGTAGACTCTGTCCAAATCCTTCAGTTCACCGACGATGGCATTAAATTGTGCCTCTATTGATTTGATGATTTCTCCAGGTAGCATCTGGAACGATTCGTATATATCCACACAAACTTGCAGATTGTTTCTTTTCATCTAGTCGATTTCTTGGCACAAGCTGTCGAGGTAATCCCATACCTCCTTCACGTTGTTAAATAGCATTACTTCCTCAACCAAAGCATCTGGTAAGGAAGAGAGGATGACTTCATGTGTGATTGAATCAAGTTGATTCCGTTTCTTGTCTTTCAGGGCTCTATTCTTCGTAAGGCTTCTCGACCGTTCTTGGACCCTCAGCTCCTAGAGGTGGAAGGACCTTTGTAATTTTTATCGGTCCTCTCTCTAGAATATCCACGATCATGGGATGGAAGCTCTGGAGCTGGATTTAGGACCTCTTCTTCCAAATTGCATACTTCTCGGCATTGTATGGAGGTAGTTTCGAAATATTCATCGTGAATATAAAGTACATGAGTTAAACACGAAAGAAGTGCAAAAAAATTGGATCTTAGTCCTAAGCGACTTCAAAGCGACCAGCCTGGAAGGACTGACCGCTCTAATACCACTTGATTGTCCTGGAGTTTAGAGTTGAAACTTTTTGCACAACGAAATATTTTAATAATAGACTTGCACTTACCCAAACTGAGTGTCAGTCTCAGTTTGGTTTTCTAAAGCTCAGTTTTTGTTTTAAGTCCGATAGTCTTAGGAGTCAGTTTCAATCTATACTTCAACACTTGAGTGTTGAGTTTTAAGATACAAAAATTGAAAAAAAAAAAAAGAAAGCAATTAAAGACAAAGGGTTTATAGTAGTTCGGACACCAAAAGGTCCTACGTCCACTCTTCAGACACTAGTCTGGAAATCCACTAAGTGAATGAATACAATGTGCTCCCATGATCTATCGCTTGCTGAAGAATGCCTTGTCCTTCAGTACACAAACTCACTCGCCCGGTCCTTTGTAATTTCTTCACTTCACAGTTCCTCAGAGTGTGGGCACACCATGTAGCCTCTTGCTAGTCGGAATAAGGTGTTTATAGTTCACCTCAGAACTATCAGTTTGGCGGCTTAGAATGCCCATAAGACTATAAGAGTCAAAGTACAGAGCGTACTTGACTGTTGTGATCTTTCTTGGAGAGAAACAACACCAAGAGTAACTCAAGAACAAAGTGTTGTGAGTCTCATGTTCATAGAGGTGACACATGGAGAGCTTTAAGGAAGCCTTGAACGGTTGAGTCGAAATTTCAGCAGAGTTTCAGCAAGCTCGATAATAAGGTGTTTGGATATTTGAATCAATGGAGGTCCTCATATATTTATAGGCAAACAGTTGAGATTCAAATCTTTAGAGTCGTTAGATACATCGAGGTCTCTGTCCTCTACGTGAGTAGGTAGCATTTTCTTGAAAATCCTGTACTAAATCCCGCTTTTGCTGACTTGGCGGGTGACTGTTAACCTTTTTGCTAGACCAGCAGCATTTGATCATTCCGAGGAATCCAAATTGATCAGTCTAAAGAATCTTAGACTGATGTTTATGTTCAAAAACTTTAAGATAAATACCGTCTGGCAGCCGGTGGAGGTGGTAGCTTCTTATCTTTCCTTCACGTTGCCTTGTTGGGTCCTCTTTGGTTGAGTTCGGTATCGACAATCAAGAGGTTCCTGGATCATTCTCATGAAAATTTGAAGGTATGGTTTTTGGTTCAGTGTGATGCTTCCATCTCCTTTTTTCGTTTGACGATGCTTTTTTAGAATTCCCCCCTTTATTTTATTTTTATAGAGCCTCGAGGGCATGTGGGCAGATTTCTTCTACGTCATAAGGATGCTCGCGGAGAGCGAAAGGACTATAGGCTTCTCGAGAGGTCGACCAAGCGAGTCACTCAGGATCGAGACTCTGGCCTAGAAGTCATAGCTGTTAGGAATGCCGAGCTTCAGTCAGCCAAACAGACCATCGAGTAGATCGAGCGAGAGAAGAAGTCCGTGGTCGAGGAGATGCTATTAGAGAAGCGTTGCAGGGACTCTGAGGCAGAGTAGCTCGTTAGGGCGTGACAAGAGCTTGAGGTAGCGTTGGGCGAGGTTGAGAGGGCTCGAACTGCTTTACATCGCACCCAAACTGAGGCATTTGGCTGAATCTTCCCGAACTGCTATGCACGCCCCTCGGGCAGCCGGTATACGAAGACTTTGCCGCCTTAGCTCGGGTCAAGGCAAAGGGGGCCATGCTGGAGAGGTATCCGGATTTGGATTTAAGTTTTTTGAATTCGGAGGAGTCTGAAGTGGAAGAGTTTGACGGATTCGAGCAAGATGAGGATCAACGGTCTAAACATCGAGAGGATCCTCAGAATTCGACTTGCGGGTCGGTTGAAGGTGAGCATTGCGGCGGTAACCCACTTAAGTCACCTCCGGTTGCTTAGTCTCTTTATGTTGTAATTTTGGATCAAATATTGTACTTTGGGAATTTGCTACGTATTGTTTTTATCTCTGACTCATTTTGATTTTGCTTTATATCGAATCAAAGTGGGATAATTCGCCAATCAATATTTCAATTTCATGTTAAATCAATGCAAAGTCATTCTTTAAACAAACGCTAATCGTAACAAGAGGTGCCAAGCAGTTGCTCGATCAAATTTGAGCAGTCCAAAAACTTTTAGAAATAAAACTTCTTTAGGTACTTGATGTTCCATGCGTTTGGTATTATTTTCCCTTATGGGGATGTAAGTCGATAGGCACCATTCCTCACTACTTCAGCTACGATGTACGGTCCTTCCTAAGTAGGGCTCAACTTCCCAGTGTTAGTCTCTTAGCGGAACTGCTTTATTGTAATATCGGTTGACCACCCTCTGCCTTGCTCGATCCTTTCTATTGTCAAGGATCTTCTTTCATCGATGAGTTCCAACGACTCGACCAGTTTTCCATCATTTTCCCGTTTGTTGAAGTGCTCGACTCAAGGGCTAATGTTGTTGTGCTAGTAGCTATGAAATTTATACGCAAGTGCACGTATGTCAAACAAGTAAACAGATCTAAGTCCAGATATCGTACCCAAGGGAGTGAAAGTGAACCGTGCACATTCTATTGCTTGTAAATTAGGTGGTTTATGTAACTTCTTTTAAACTAAATCAAAAAGAAAGCATATAAAATGAAACCAAACAGTGCCAAAACAATTACTACTATTTCTTCCCACAAAATAATCATAAACAACTAGAATATGGTTTTAAATCGATAATAAAATGCACTCGGGTTATTGACTTTTGTTTATCTCCTCTCCTATATGCTGTAGCATTGTTCATGCAATAATACTGGGTCTTGCAGCCACTCTCTTTTCTGCCTAGTCTATCATCATAGCACTAGATCTATGTTTTTGTGCTAACCTCCATATGTCTATGGTAAGTTTTGCCTTCAAACAATCCATTTTAGAACAGGGGCTCTTACAAGTCTTAGATTCCATGTATGTCTACACTAGAACGTAAGATTGATCATGATTCCCTCATCCTAGATCTCCTCTCGGTCTCACTAGGCGAGATCTCTACCTGCCACCGTCGTGTTTAGGTAGACAAACAAACCAGAATCATGCTCAAACACCAGATTCATCACAAAACAACTTCAACATATATTCAAGAAGACAAACAGTCAATAACCCGAGCTTAAAGAGTTTAGCTCATGCTTACAAAAGTTAAAAAGAAAATAACATTCAAGTTCATATCTACGAACATCATCCACAATAGAATATCAAATAAGTTTTGCAAGGAAAGATAATCTATTCGTGATTTTTGCAACTGCCACTACTGCTTCTCACGAACTCTTCGTTCTCCCTTGCTCCAAAAACCTATGCCGATCTCCTCCTGAATGATTGATTCCTCTTTTCTCTGTTGTTCCCTTTCAAAATATCTGTTCTGTCTCCTTTCAACTCCATCCAGGCCTTACACGTGGCTTTTCTATCTGCTTTCCGGCTCTGACTACTCTCCTGAGCGACACGTGTCTGCTTTTGGGACAAACTCTGAAAAGTGCAAGGATCCTGTCTGCTGTGGTCCCAAAGATTCACCCCTTGAATGCAACTCATGCCACTCCTATGCTACAGCATTATATCAACCTTTCATGCTCTTGTCATGCTTTAGCATAGTAAACCTGTGATACAACTCAACCATTTCTTCTGCAAAAACTCATTTATTAACTAAACACAACAAATTGGACTCGAATTTAAAATACTAACCAAATAACCTAAATTTACTCACTTATCCTATAAACAAACCATACTAGAACATTATTAACCACGACTAGACACAAAATAATAACTCTTTAAGAGAGTTATCAGCTAACTTATATTGCTTCAACCAGTGCCACAACCTCGGATCCATAGGTCAATGAAAAGGGGGTTTCTCCTGTAGCATTTCAAGGAGTGGTGCGGTAAGACCACAACACTACGGGTAGCTCGTTGACCCATGCTACCTTAGAAGCTCTTAGCCTTCTTTTCAGAGTGTTTATTATTGTTTTGTTCGTGGATTTAACCAACCCGTTCACCTCTAGTTACCTTGGGGTCAAGAATAGTAGTTGGATCCCAAGGTTCTCGCAGTACTCCTTGAATTTCGTGCTTGAGATCTATCTTCCATTGTCCGAGATGATTTCTTGGGGTAGTTCGAACCGACATACGATATATTTCCAAACAAAGTTGATCATATCTGAATCCCGTATGTTTGCCAGTAATTAAGCTTCGACCCATTTGGTGAATGAGTCGGTGGCGACCACGAGGTATTCCTTCCCTCATTTGGCTTTAGGAAACTTTGTGATGATGTCAATTCCCCATCGATGGAACAAACATACTGGCACGTTTGGGTACAGCGGCTCGGATTTCATATGACTTAGTCTAGCGAATCATTGACAGTTTTTGCAATTCTTCACATACTCCTTCGAGTCCAGTAGCAGCATGGGCTAGAAGAATCCAACGGTGATGATTTGGTGCGCTAGGTTCCTTAGTCTGGAATGGTTTCCACAACTCCCTGAGTCGACCTCAGCTAGGATCGGTTTGACTTCCTCTTCTCAAATGCACTTCAATCACGGCCCCTTGAAGGACTTTTTGTAGAGTTTGTTATCAACTATGGTGAACCTGGCGGCCCTTCAAGTTACTCTGGCCGCCTTGACCTGCTAATTTGGGAATTTTCCCTTTGTGAGGTATGCCCTGATGGGATCCATCCATGATGTTGAATTTAGTACTTGACAAATGTTTGATTGTGTCTCTACATCTTCGTCTCTAATGGCTGGCTAGAGTGTTGTAGTCAGAGGAACTAGTCGAGGGTGCATGAACTCAGTTGTTGCTGCAAAGTTGGCGGGGGCGTCCACTTGGATATTTTGATCTCTAGGCACATGTTCCCCCTGAATGATTTTGAATTGGGATTCGAGTTTCTTCACGACCTTTTGATATGCCGCCATTCAGAGGTCCTTAGCTTAGAAGTCTCCCAAGAATTGGTTAACTACTATTTGTGAATCTGACTCTACCTTAAGTCGTCTAACCTTTAGAAAGAGTGCGAGTTGAAGGCTCGCAATTAGTGCCTCATACTCCGCTTCGTTGTTAGTAGCTCGAAACTCGAACCAAATCGCTCTTTCATAGATTACTCTGTCGGGGGATATGAGGTATGATGAGCTTGATTTTAGCTATCTGAATCATATCTAGATTCTCTTATTTATATTGTTTAAATGCTTAAAATAATGTAATGTTGGTTGCTTTTATGCTTGAAGGTCAAAATCAAGCTCAAGTACATTTTGATGTATTTTGAGAGCATTTTTTATGATTGCTAAAGAAGTAGAAATAATTTGCAATCAGGACTGCCTAGGTCTCGGCTTAAGCAAATACTGCAGCTCAACCATGCCTTAATAAGACACTTCGCTCACGTTTTGACTTAAAAAGAAAAGTTGCGAATTTTCCATAAAAATTGGAATTTGGAATCTAGATCTTCAAGGAATGATTTGGCTTTGGCTGTTACGATTTGTAATTAAATTCCCCAACATTAAAGGACTTAATTTGGGGGATTTCTCATTTATTATTGTATTTTCATTAGTTTAAATAGTATTAGCATAGGTTAGAATCTTTATATTTGGATCCTCTCCAAGAGGGAGCAGCTTTATGTAGAAAGTTTATCTGGTGTTATTCACTTTCATGGATAGCTAAATATTGTTTCTAGTTGAAGGACTTTCAAGGTTTTGAATTATTGGGCTGTAAGTTTACCGGTTTACATGCTTTTCGTTTGAATATTTTTTTCTTGCAATTTTCATCTATCGATTTGGTTGGATTAACATCTTCGGGCTCGTAGCTACATTTGTTAATTTGATCTGTCGTATTGTCTAGTTAGATTTATTGCGTGTTGTGCGTTGATTGACTAACACGAGTAGACACAAGCCGAATAATTCATGCTGGGTGTAATTTATGATGTTTAGCAAGATAAAGAACTAATCTTTTTTCTTATGTTGGGTAAGAT